>CAKNWW010269828.1:1642-28083 GCA_932074435.1 Andricus kollari
CTTTTTTCAATAAGGGTAACGGTAACGCGTTACAAATTTTAAGAAATTAACACTAACTTTAAGAAGAAAACCTAGATTTTTCTTATAAGTTTCGATGTCGGTACAAGCGTGAGATAAATCTTTGAAAAAAATGTTGCTCCTCGAAGTACCATGGCGAAGTCTTGAGTGTGTGCAGGAGAATACCGAACAACTTTCGTCATGTTGTTGAGTTTCTTCTATTCGCTGCAGGGACGCTAATCGTCGGATCTTATTGGTGCCCTCCGCTAACTCATATTGAGGAATATATTCGAGCTTTGAAACTTCATTAATATAGTATGATGGCCAAACACTTGCCTCCTGTTTGATCTTCAAGAACATATTAATATATCCTGCAAAAAGACCTCCCTTGTGCGTGATTGCATCATACTGTACTACGTTATATTGCCATATTTCTGAGATATTGACAATTCTTTAACCCAATTGCACAGTTTTTTTCAACTCATCGGAAACCCATGTACCCTTCAACACATGCTGTAACTCATCTTCATGGGAACACTCTCCCTGTTCCAGAGTTTCACAGCATGTGCAACAGAGAGAAAACATGAGTTTCTTGTGTAAAACCCCCGGTAAAGAGTATGATAAAGCTGCCGTGGCGGTAAAACTGTACAAAGTACTAAACCCTCGATGTTTGTAAGATAAAAATCAGGACTTGTAAATTTCTTACAATCTTCTGACCCTACATATACAGTTAGGTGGCCTACAGGGAATAATACTACTTTCAGGATGTACGGATATAGAGAGCAAACATCTTTATACTCGATGATCTCGCCACTTTTCTTCTTGTACCAATTTAAAAATTCTTGTCGAGCTTTTTTCGACATTGTACCCGGAGAATAAAATTGAATTGGTGGAAGAGGTCCGCAATAATTTTTTTCCGGAGTATTAAAGAGATTTGGAAGACGTTCCTTTCTTTTCGCCTATTTCCACTATTCCAAATGATGCCAGCAATGCGCTAAGAGGTAACTGAAAATAATTTAAACTATCTATAAAGTGTGTGTGATTTACGGTCATGGAGATAATTTTCGTACCTGATAAAATTAAATCCGGATCTGTTTTTTGACCATTTTTATGTTCTGTTAAATGTTTCAAGATAAACTGTGCGTCAAAACATTTAGAATTATGGGCTATACAAATTATTTTTAATATTTTACTATCTGACGAAGAGTGAAGTTTACAAAGTCACGTACGGGATTGTCACCAGCAAACACAAATTCACGAATCAACCCGCAGTGTTCACACGGTTTCTTAATATCCTATTCAGTGATACACCACGAGCAGACCTGCTGAGCTAAGCAGAGATTAACTACATGTTCGTTAACAGAATCGCTTTCCTCGACCGTTTTGTTCTGTTAGAGTTCAAAATCGTAGAAAATAAATATGACTGGCCCATTCGCTTTATTTACCACTGAATCGTGACGTATGGGTTTCATGTAGCAAACATGATTAAATTGACGATTGCATCTACATGTCCTACAGAAAGAAAAACCACACTAGTGTTTTCTATCCTTTGATAGGTCAACCGATCGCGAGTACACATCACAAATTCGTAATACCTCACAGACACTTCTTATAGAGGAATAAGAATTTCTTCTTTTATGACGATTGAAACAATCGTCACTAAAAAAGAGGCGCAAGCATGTTTCACACTTACAGACTCGCCCGAGAAAAATATAAAAAACAATAAAAATAATGATAATCAGAGAACATTATAACGAACGACATGACTTTCAATTAGAAAATGTTTAGCAATTAACATACTATATTTATCGTTGGGAATCTTACCTCTAGATTGATTTAAAAAAACACTAAAAGTAGCTAAATAATGGATTTTATCAACAGTTTTTGACTGAAAATAGTTAAGACATCTCGCAGCGTAAATTATTATTCTTAATAATTTACTATAAATAATATAATAGATTTAGAAATTCATTGTGCCCTTAGCTAACATAGTTTACTTTATACCTCAGTTTTTATTTAATTTAAGATTCGGTTTGAAATTTGATTAATTTAATTTTAAGATTAACCCTTTGGACTCAAACTTAATATGGTTTTGAAGTAATGTAATACCCTTGCATTCACAAATAGTGTCATGCTTTAGAAAATAAATATTTTACAACTTACCGATTGGATAATCCCATTTCTCACTGTCATCACTATGCTCTTCTTCCTCTTGCTCCTCCTCATCCCTCTCCTCCTCAGAACCGTGTTCGTCGGTTGACATCTTCTGATCCAACTCCTCCTCCTTGTCAAAAAATGAATCATCGTCGTTGTTCCGAAGCTAGAAATGATAATAAATATTATTATTGCTATGTTGTCACGACTATAAACATGTTTAAAATCAAAGTATTAAAAAATAATAATTATCTGGACTTACCATCTGCGAAGTATTCTCGAAGGCTTTCGAGTCGGATTTGGTGCTCGATGAATTCCGATTTTCGGGCCATCAGCAATTCTTGCACATCTACATCGTCGACAACTACACTCAGGGCCCGATTGATTCCGACACCATCGAGAAAGGTCAGGAAAAATTTCAAGATTATTTTTAACTCGCATTCCTGCAAATCTCCTGACCCTTCACAGATCATGATGATGTGAGCAATCACGCTTGCCTCGAATATTTTCGTTAAAGTTTTTTTTAAGGAATGTTAAAATCGAGGTGTTTCTTCTAGCGTTGATCTAGAGAAACTGTGGCTTTGAAGCTGAGCAGGGTGGCTATATGAAAACACCAAAGGTACATACTGTAGTGGGAGGAATCAGGCATTTACAAGCACTACCTATCATATTGAAGAAAATTCCGAAATAATGGGATATGTAGACAATTTTTGCATTTTGAGAAACTCTATTGGAAATGGCATTCTGACCAATCTGAAGTTTTGCCACACTTCCAACTTTTTCATGGGAAACATCGACAGAGTTTACTCTCAAATGATAAAATCTCAAAACATGGGCAAAAGTGTTAGACAACGCCCAGCTAGGTGATTCTTTAAAGAGGTTATATACTTTGCAAATACATGACAATCTTTATTACGATCACCTCGCATAATTCAATACAAGTATCGTGATCATCATCATCAGGCTGACCGTGTAGACTGCATTCTGGCCCCGGCTTGTACAACAGGTACCTAGAAAGACGGATTAACTGTCTCGGCTTAGAATTCGAGGCGTGCTCGCCATAAATATTAAGACACATAAACTGTGGTAGAGTTTGTACACGAAGGATAATATTCTAAGTGTTTTTCCACAGCTAAATGTTTTGAATTTGAAAAAGATATTTAATACCATTCAGTATTATCGAAATATCTCACAATCATTGATACGTCCACCACCGAGGCAGTAAAAATTGTCTGTAGAATATCTCAGCTTCGCAGTAACGCCACCCACTCTATTTACCTGTATTACTGTGCTATCCAGGATAACAATCTCTTTGCAATCAATACGGTGAATTAAGCAGTCCATGGGAAAATTATGGAAATAATTTAACGAATATGTTTAATTTATATTATTTAAATAAATTTAACTGTATTTTGACTATTTATTCTAATCATCAATTGCAAGTACTCATATTCAGTGTCAAGCTAGACTTTTCCCATTCATACATGTATGAATTAGATTAAAACGCATGCGTGGGATATGTGTCTCCTACACGCGCTTCTATCTCTAGTGAAAGCATTCTTATTGATTGAAGACATATGATGTTATATATACTCAGCCTCACCAGAGTAAGTCCGCCATGTGTGAGCTATAAAAACTGCCGCCTCACCTGAAACCATCAGTTTTACTGTCATCATCTCAATGTGTAACAGTCAAAAAGCAAAATATTCTACTCGTCAACCTCTGATTCTTGCAACAGTCTATGTATTGAATATCTCTTCTTCGAAAAAGATTATTCTTGTTTCGTAAATTCAAGCCGATGGATGGTTTGAACCAGTTATACGATTCTTGGACAATGAATATAATGGAATCCCCTTCAATCGTGATGAATGGCTTCAATAGCAAAAAAATTCGATCTCGTTTGTTCCTACTTGGAGGATCGATGCAGCAACAATAACTCCAGCTTTCGTTCTTTACCGATTAATCCTCCGTTAGACGCATCGCTAAAACTTCCTAGTTTAGACGCAATGTGCCTGACAGGCCACCTGTGTTCACTCGAGAAGCACATCAGAAATAATTGTCATAGAAAGTTACCTTAAGGTTTTTGGGGTCGCTGATTACAATTCTGATGTTGAAATTGCAAAATTTAAAATGGTGAATCCAATATGGCGACTATTGAAAGGCAGAATCGCAGAATTAGCGATTTTTTTCAAGTCATCTGAAACTTGATGTACGGGGGTTTTTGAGGCCGCTCATTACTATTCTGTCGTTAGAATTTTAAAACTTAAAATGGTGGATCCAATATGGCGACTATTGAAAGGCAGAATCACCGAATTTGCCTTTTTTTTAATTAAAAAAAATATAGGGGGTTTTCACGTTAAAAAAATTGTAGATCAAATATGGCGACCATATTATAGTCTAAATTCGCGTTTTTTTCGTTGTCCATGAACACGGTCCACCATATTGCATCCACGATTATGTTTTTCGTAAAAATGACGACAAATATGTTATCATCGACTCATGAAACTCCAGTACGACGATTGTCATCGAAATCGAATAAGTTGTTTATACAAGTGACCGCCATATTGCATCCGCGATTTTTTTTGTGTGGAATCGACATCAAATTCTTTATCCGCAACCCAAAAAACCCCGGAGGCTAAAATTTCAAGTTTACATTATGAAAGTTTCTCTTTTTGCTAATTTGTTGGCGACTTGGTCCGCTCGCGTGCATGGAACCTGGCAGGTTTGAAGGATCATAGTCACATTTTATGTAGTCTGCTATAAAACTGATTAGAGGGTTTCAAAAGAGCTTATATTAATTAACGAATACCAAGAAGGTCAAGCCCATGTGCGCTCTGTAGTAGGAGAGATGAGCGAAAACAGCTTGAGGTGGTCCGTCAGGCCGGTTGCGTCTAACGGAGGGTTAAAATTGTGCATTATAACTTGTTTTTGACAACCTCATACAATGCGAAAGCTATTTTAATCAAAAAGATTGTACAGAATGCAGCCACAATAAAAGCAGCCACACCAACAAATAGCGAGACGCAAGGAAAAAATAAGAAACTCTATGTCCCCGGCATTGTTCTTCAAGCACCTAAATTAAAAGGCCTCGTCAACATTGTCGTTTGCATCGATAAACGCATGAGAAGTATGGAGCGGGTTTTATCGAATGTTAAGCTCTGCAAGGATATTTTCGTGGAAGAAATAAGTGCTTATTTTTTGGCGGAGAAAATACACAGGCCATCCAGTGAATTTGTGCGTCAAATTGTGAATGTTAAATTTGAGTATTTTAAGCAACAACTAATGACCAAATTGTCGCCGGAGTTTGCAAATTTACATTTTGAACTTGTATTTGGCAAAATAACATGTATTTTGAATACTCAAATTACAAACGAAATAAAAGATAATTTGTGTAAAATATTAAAAAAAGACTCGTCACATGTGAGAGTACGTGTATGCATTTTAATTGAAAATATTACAAGAGTTTATTAAATAAATTTTTAAACTGTTATCTTCTATTAATATTAATATTTTTATAATAAATTCTTGAAAATTACAAATAGACGACAGTAGCAAAAAAGGCAATTCATTTGATAACGAAGACAAAGAAGCAATTATGCGAACAAACAAAGGGAATTCTGATATATTAACATATAAACTAAGAATAAAAAAATACATGGGTTCGTCATAAAAGAAGAAAAAAGAAAGAGAAAAAAGAGAGAGAGAAAAGGTAACAAACAAAGAGAGAAAACCGCAAAAAGGGAAAGAAAAGAAAGATAAAAGAAAACGAATAAGTAAAGGGAAAGAAAGAGTGAATTCTCCTCCTTGAACGGTCCCTATTGGCCGCAAAGAAAGGAAGAAAGGGAAAGATGAAGGGGCGCAAAAGGGAAGAGGGGCTACATGTTGTCGTGTGAGGGGGAGCTGGGAGAGGAGCGGGCACAATAGGGACAGTTCAAGGAGGAGAATTCAGGTTCTCCACACTGAGGGTTAATGTTTTGGAGGGCTGGGATGATCAGGGATAGGAGGGAGGAGATTCGGGGTTTTGGGACAGGAGGTTCTGGGGATGGAGAAAAAGGGATCGGGAAAGGGTTTGGGGCAGAAGCAGGGGGAATCGGGTTGTGGGATGTAAGTGGAGAGGGAGCCTGGGTTGCAATGGTGCTGGAGCGAGGTCAAGGAGATAGAAGGGGTCAGGGTCGCAAGGGTTTTCAGTTTCTTAGAGGGGCTGGGTCGCACGGGTTTGGAGAGTTTTGTAAATGGAAGAGGTCTGGGTTGCAATGGTCTTACCCGGTTTCCGGATCTTTAAATATGTTTGCGTCCCGGTGTTCCTGAGTTTCGACATTTGAGCTCCAGGTACGAGATCAATCTTCTCAGTGATCTACTGTAGAAGCTCCTCGTCTGTCGGCCAGTTCTTAACGATGGAAGTCGTGGGGACCACCGAAGCCTCCCACACGGCCCGATGCGTCTCAAAACCGGGTAGAAGCCAGTCCTCTTTTCTTTAAACAGCTCGATCAGGTCGGCATACTGGTGGAGATGACGGAGGGGATCTTCGTGACTCTCTATCGGATCACAATCTAGGGACTGTATTCCGAATTATGGAGGGGGAAACGAAGGGTTTTAGGTCTTCTATGTGGGATTTACGGCTATAATTGTGATTTTTGAGGAAAGTGTCTGAGAATATAACACTTAGATTGTTTTTCGAATGCAGCCTCGAGTTTCTATTTCAGGTTATCGTCATGGCATGGTGGGCTGTATTGTATGCAAATTGGGATTCGGAGAGATATTGGTCCCAAGTATCATGGTCCTTATCAATATATGAGACTATCATGGTTTTCAGGATTCCGCTAACTCTTTCCACAGGATTCGCTTGGGGATGATATGGAGAGGTTGTGGAATGGAAAATGTTAAATTCCTGAGCTATTTGATACAGAGTGTTGTTTACGAATTCGCTCTCATTATCAGTGAGAAGTACTTGGGACATTCCCCAGCGATTATTGATATTTTCACGAAAGGCAGCCTCTATTTTCTTACCCGTAGCTATGCGTAGTGGTACGATTTCTACCCGTTTCATGAATAAGTCCTGGATTACTAAGATGTATTGAAATCCTAATTTACTTCTAGGGAGGGAACCCATAATATTCTACAACGTGATGTCCCATTAAGCCTGCGGGTACTTGCTGTTCTACTTTGCACATCTGACAGATTGTGCAACTATTTTTATGTCTCTAAAATAACCAGGCCACTAGTATTTAGCGGAAACGTGCATATAAGGTTTTTGTGTACCTAGGTGGCCAGATGGCGGTTGGTCATGAGCTTCAGATATCACATATTCCTTTTCGGTGTTATTGGGTACTAATTTTCAATCGTCAAGGTCTTTAACAAAGCCAGTAACAAGGGAGTTAGGTCGGTAGGTATGTAGTTTTTCGCTGGAAATTTTTCAACCGGGAAATCTTTTAGGAAAATTGCATACAGCAAGGAATCATCGAGAATACCAGGAAGGGATAGGATCTCTAATTATTAATATTTCTTCGGGGTTTTCGGGTTCAAAAATGTGATATAGGGCATCAGGAACATGATGAGAAGAGTCTTTTCTGTGTATAATATCAAAGTCGTATTCTAGAAGCGATAACAACCATCTTGCTAAGCAACCGATAGGGTTTTTTAGATTGTGTAAACACCGAAGGTAACTGTGATCTGTGATCACTGTGAACTTATAACCCTCTAAATAAGTTATATATTTTTTGATAGACTACATGATCGCGAAGCATTCTTTCTGTGTCGTTGTATATTGTTTGTAATATAAAAGGGATCTCAAAATTAGGAAAAGTCAGGACGGGTGCTTCGGATAAGCAGCGTTTGATTTCCTCGAAAGCAGATTGTTGATTTCCTCCCCAAATCCAATCCTGCTTTTTCTTAAGCAACATTGACAATGGACTCGCTAAGGTCGCGTAATTTTAATGAACCTACGGTACCAACTCGACATTCCGAGAAATTTACTAAGCCCTTTTACATTAATAGCGGCAGGATATTTTAAAATTGGATATATTTTATCTGGTTCGGTTTGAAAGCCATTTTCATTTACAAGGATAGCTAAATAATGCACTTGAGAAGAACAGAATTCACTCTTATCTTGATTAATCTCTGAACCGGCGTCTTTTATTTTAGTCAAGACTTTAGAAAGCCATTGGAGGTGTTCTTCAAAGGTTGTTGTAAATATTATTACATCAACTAAATAAACAAAGGCATGAGGTATCATCTCAGGGCCAATTAATTTGTCCAATTAACGTTGAAACGTCGCAGGAGCATTTTTGAGACCGAAGAGCATCCTTTTAAATTGGAATAAACCGTGTTCCGGTACCGTAAATGCTGTTTTATCACGAATACCTTCATCGAGTGGAATTTGATGGAAACCTTTGCATAAGTCTATCTTCGAGATATAAGTTACACTTCGCAATTCGTCTAATATACCTGTCATTTGTGGCAAGGGATAGGCGTCTTTTTAGTAACTGCGTTAACTTTATGAAAGTCGAGGTAGAAACGGTAAATGCCTTTCGGTTTTTCAGCCGTAGCTATTGGTGAAGACCAACTACTATTCGAGGGTTCATTAATGTCTTTAGCTAACATTTTATCAACTTCCGCAACTATAACTTTCATGATTTAAGGGGATACTAGATAGTGACGTTGTTTTATATGTGGATGGTTCCCTACATCTATGATATGTTTATTTAAATCCGTTAACCTTGGCTTTCCAAGCGGTTCTGGTAATTCTTGTTTCAGAAACTCTTTAAGTTTAATAACTTCTGCCACAGTAGGTTCTCTAAGGCCACAACATTTTTCAAAAGATTCTATTTTGAATTCAAAAGAATAAAGTTCATTAGGATTACACAGGACCACAAAATCGAAACCCTTGCAACACGGACCAGACTAGGTGGGTCTTATATTTTCGGAGTCGCTGGATTCGAATCCGTTGTCCGTTTGGTCCCATAAGGTCAGGGTCAAGGTCATTTCAAGGTCAAACTTCCAAAGTTCATCGCTAAACAATAAAGTCAGGGTACCTATACGTTTTCGGGGTCGCTGAATTCAAATCCGTTGTCCGTTTGGTACCATCAGGTCAAGGTCAATTCAAGGTCAATCTACAAAATTCATCGCTAACCAAATAAGTCAGGCTACCTATAGATTTTCGGGGTCGCTGAAGTCGAATCCGTTGTCAAGGTCAGTTCAAGGGCAAACTTACAAAATTCACCGCTAACCAATTAAGTCTGGGTATCTATAGGTTTTCGGGGTCGCTGAATTCAAATCAGTTGTCTGTTTGGCCCCATCAGGTCAGGCTCAAGGTCAATTCAAGGTCAAACCTACAAAATTCATCGCTAACCAATTAAGTCTGGGTATCTATAGGTTTTCGGGGTCGCTGAATTCAAATCAGTTGTCTGTTTGGCCCCATCAAGTCAGGTTCAATGTCAGTTCAAGGTCAAACTTACAAAATTCATCGCTAACCAATTAAGTCATGGTACCTATACGTTTTTGGGGTCGCTGGATTCAAATCCGTTGTCCATTTTTTTTACCTTGAATTGACCTTGACGCTGACCTGATGGAACCAAAAGGACAACGGACTCGAATATAGCGACCCCGAAAACCTATAGGTGCGCTGACTTAATTGGTTAGCGGTGAATTTTGTAGGTTTGACCTTAAATTGGCCTTGACCCTGACCTGATGAGACCAAACGGACAAGGGATTTGAATTCATCGACACCGAAAACCTATAGGTACCCTGACTTATTTGGTAAGCGATGAATTTTGTAGGTTTGACCTTGAATTGACCTTGACCTGATGGGACCAAGAGGACAAGGGATTCGAATTTAGCGACCCCGAAAACCTATAGATACCCTGACTCAATTGGTTAGCGATGAATATTGTAAGTTTGACCTTGAACTGACTTTGACAACGGATTTAAATTCAGCGACCCCGCAAACCTATAGGTACCCTGACTTATTTGGTTAGGGGTGAATTTTGTAGGTTTGACCTTGAATTGACCTCGACCCTGACCTGAACGGATTCGAATTCAGCGACCCCGGAAAAATAAGGCAAGGGTTTAGATTTTGTTGTCCTGTGTTATTTTTAAAGTTCCATTTTCTGTCATCGAAATCTACATTAATTCTAAATATTTTCAAAAAGTCCAAATCAATTGCAAAAAGGAGAGGTAGAGATTTAAGTATTCTAATGCCAATGGACTTTTCTTGATTTTTAAGTTTAACTGGAGCTATTTTTTCTTAGGAAACTAATTCTATTTGACTGTTAGACAATTGGACTCCGCGTCTTCTATAGACGATTTCTAGATTAAAGTGCCACTATCTACTAAGGCTTTAATTTGTTTTCCTAGAATTTTAAATGTCAAATACATCAATGCTTGAGGACCAGAAAGGAATGAAGGTCGATACGGGAATTCAAAAAGATTGTAAATAGGAATAGGGATTGAAGGACAAAGCTTGTTTCCAGGGATCTCTTTCGGGTTCTCAGGAAGGTACAAGTTGGGGTTAATTTCTTGGATATTTAAACAATATGATTCGTAAAGGGGTTGAAATATGATAGCAATAGGATCTGAAGGGATAATATTTGGGAGGGATACGATAGTATAGGGATCTGAAGAAGTTGTATTCTCTACAGGGATCGGTGAGTCAGAATTGTTACGAGGTATTAATTCTCTAGTTTTTAAATTCATAGTAACGGAAATTAATTGATTCTGTGCTTTCAGTTATTTGAAGAAAGGGGTTTTCAGGTGTATTGAAGACACTTTAGGATTTTAAATTTTAATTCTAATAGCTTGGATATTAGAGGCTATTTCTATTTCTTTTTATTTCATAAAGATTCTATTTTCAAAAATAAAAAGAGTCAAGTCATAATCTTTAAGAGTAAAATCCCCTGTAAAATCTCATAAGCCAGTTTCACAATCTAAATAGTCAATTCCGATTAATTTTCAAGTTGGTTGGTATGTATTTCTTTTACTTTTTGGTGCTTCTATTGTTTAAGGGGATTCATTTTGATTTACAAGAGATATGTTTATCCTACAACATGACTTAGGCTTCAATTTCCCTAGCACCTTAAGCATTCAGATTTAAATATGTCTTTTCTACCGCAACCAAAACAAAATATTTTTCTAGCTTGTTTAGATTCAGGAAACCTATGGCCTATTTCGCTACAATGCCAACATTTAGGAGATGTCATTTTTAAATGGAGGGGTGCGAATGTAGGAAGGGGTAGTAGGGGGTTCAGGGGTATTGGCTCTCGAAGGGGTAGGTTTTGGGTCGGATTGGGTTGAGGTAGCGGGATTGTCAGGGGAACTGCGTTAATTTCTGTTCTGCCCTCTATTATTTTTTTCTATCGACAGACACGCAAGATCAACTGGTTCCTCTTGAGGAAATATTCCGCATTGTTCCTTTTCTAAGAACGCAATTCTCTTGGGTCGCTTATCTATTCTATTTCTCTCAAGTTGCCTATGGGGTTATCTTCCGTCCTTCTATCCTTAGGGTCCCTATACGCCAATTCAGGCAATAAGGATCGTTCAGAAAGAGGGAGCGGTTTATCATTTTTAGCTGATTCTTATTCCGGCATCTCGGGAATTATTCGATTAAACATTGTCCGCAAGCAGCTCAAGTAATCCGAGACAGATTCTCTTTCACCCTGAGATTTTTGGTGAATTTCTTGTCTCAATTCGAACTAGAAGTCCGATAGGAAAAATGGAATCACCCTCATCAAGTCAGCATCGCAAATGGGCATCAAGCCTCGGCTGGCCTGAATTCGCATTAAAAATACGTCAGGGTCGTCATCATGAGCGCCAGAATATTTGATGTTCCATTTGCGCATAGTTCCATAGGTGCGCGAGGGGTTGGAAAGAGGAGGGCCACATTAGTCACGGTGAGAGTAGGAGCGAGGGAGATAGAAGTCTTCACAGACAGGCTGTGAACGGCGAAAGAGATAAGGGTTCTCGTATTGCGATTCCAAGCGACGGTAGGGGAAAGACTCTCTATGCGTCGCTTGCGAATGATGGAAGGGCTACAAATCCTCGAAAGTAACTTGCGAGCGGCGCGAGGGATATGCGTCGACGTAGGCGGCATGCATATGACAGGAGTAGGGGTCCTCAAAGTCAGGGACCGAACGACGAGGGGGTGAGGATTCTCTAGGGTTATTACATGATTGATGCGAGGGATGTAACTTACTCGATCCACGTACGTTAAAGTGGGGGTCTAGGGGGATAGAAGTTTGTTCTCCACGAGGATCGCAATCACTATAGAGATTGCGTTGAGTTTCAATATTTCTATCTTCATGATTTACAGGATTTCTAGAAGGAAAAGCACAAGGAAAAGGATAAGTCAGTTTGTGAAGCTGCATTAACTCTTTCTATTCTTTGCTGTAGAGGGGGGTCATTGGGGTTTTTGTCGTGGAAAGACCTAACAGAACCCAAATAATTAGAAGAGGTTTCTCCTATTTGAATTTCTTCGTCGCGAAGGAGGGTAAGGGATAGTTTAAAAGGGTCTCTAGTGCCTTTATCATATTTTACGGCTTTTACTATCCGTTCCCGCCATGTTGAAAAATTCTCTTCGGTGGAAAGATTTTTTTTTTTCTAGTTGGCAAATAAGTCCTTCCTTATTTCGAGTGCATATCCAGGAAGTTAATTGCTGGTTCTCGTCCATATTTACAACGAGTCTCAAAAATGTTTTTTGACAAGTTAGAGAGATAGAAAGATAATTAATAATGTTTAGAGAGAAAAGTACAATAACAGGATAAGAAAAACAAGAGGTAAGCATATACGGGAGAAATAATTCTCTCTGAAGGCGAAAATGATATAAAATGTAAACACAGGTGTTCATGTAAATAATCTGGAGTGCCTGCCCTAACATTATTTGCTGACATTTCTATTTATATTTCATTATATTTCATTATATTCTGGAATATTCGGAATTTAAAATTGAGGAATGTGCTTTGTAATATTTCAGAGACCATTTTTAATTGTTTGGCCCCACGTTGGGCGCCAAATTGTAACGCTACTTTTTTAATCAAAAATAAAATTTGGTGGTCCTTTCAAATAGCGTACAAAGAACCCTAATCAAAAGAAAGTAAGCTAAATAAATAGTTAATTTAGAATAACTTCTCAAAATAAACAATCTAAATAATTAATATAACTTACATTTTTGGGCGCCAGTCCTTTCTTGGGATAAAAATAAATCAATTTAGCCAAAGTAAGTGAGAACAAGTGATATACGGAATCTACATTCCAAAAGAGAGAGGGAGAGAGAAACTCACTGAACGCTAAACGTTTCAGGACAAAAAGAAAAAAGGAAACCTCTCAAACCTTATCCAAAATGATACAAATTATTCCAAAAGAAGAGATAATCCAAAACATAGAGAATGGTTAAAGATAGTAAGATAAAAATAAAAAAAGCAAAAGATAAACCAAAATTAAAGAGACAAAATTAGGGTCGACTAAAAACTAACTAGCTCAGTTTTCACTTAAATAATGGTAGAGAAGGGGGTCACACAATTTCAAAGCTCTTATTTCAATTAACAACAATTAACAACAATTTATTTAAAATTTTGGAAAAATTTGACAAACAAAACATATAAAGAGACTTATTTATTTCAACTAATTCAAATGTAGGCAAAGGGGTTTCAATAGCATTAAATTACAATAATTAGAAAAAATTCACAGCATAAGTAATAGAATATAATTAGCAATGACTGGGGTTTTGAAAGAATAATACGGGGGAAATCGATATCGCAAAGTCGTAAAGAGAAGATAGAATTAACAGGCAAAGGGGTTTGGGTTGGACAAATAGGTAAAGGGGATTTAATTTGACAATTAGGTACAGGGGGTTCATAATCCGAAATTATAATATTATAAGATATAAGGGTCGAAATTCGGTAATTAAGGATTAACATGTGAAGAGTCTCAACACTATAAAAAAGGGCATCGCAATTCAAGGTATAAGTGTCGAAATTAATCTCAATTAGAAATCTTGGCAGTAAATTTGGCATTCGGCACTCCAGATTATAATAGAAAGGACCCCGCACCAAATGTATGGGAAAATGGCTTTCAGTGGATTTGGCTGAAACTCGTTAAATATGTAGATTATAAGGTCCTAATAAAAGATCCAGCAAAAAAAAAATTAAGAAAAATGGAGCCAGGTCAGTACCAAATGCGAGTTTGAAAATGATCTATGTTGCGCGCATCCCAGTACTGGCGAACGCGATCGCTCAAGTTTTGAATGTAAGAAAACATTACTGTTACAACGTTAAAAACGGTGCTCCGGTATGTTCTATATCAAATGAGAGTAATATTACCATAATATACTTCGCGCGCTAGTCCAACCGACCGAACGGTAAGCGCTTGAGATGCAGTCTAAAATTCAAAACATGCTTCGGTGAGCGCAGATAAGGTGACAACGTCCGGTCGAAACAAGGCAAGGTATTTTAAAGATATATATCGTGCGCTTCTAAAAACAGTCGACCGCTAAGCGCCCAACATTTTAATTTATCGAAACGTAACTGCTATAAAGTTAAAAACGGTGCCTCGGTGGGATGAATATCAAATGAGATCAATATTACAATGATATAAATCGCGCGCTGGTCTAACCGACAGAACGCTAAGCGCTCCAGACGTAGTCTAAAATTCAAAACATGGCACCGTTTTCAACGTCATAACAGCTACGTTTCATTCATTGAAAATCTTGAGCGCTTAGCGTTCGGCTGTTTTAAGAAGCGCGCTATATATTTCTTTAAAATAACCTTGCTCTTTTTCATCCGGACGTTGTCACCTTATCTGCGCCCACGGAAGCATGTTATGAATTTTAGACTGCATCTTGAGCGCTTAGCTTTTGGTCGGTTAGACTAGCGCGCGATGTGTATCATTGTAATATTAACCTCATTTGATATTGATCTACCGGGGTACCGTTTTCAACGTTATAGCAGTGATGTTTTCTTACATTCAAAACTTGAGGGCTTAGCGTTCGCCAGAATTAGGATGCGCGCAACATAGATCATTACCAAACTCGCATTTGGTACTGACCTCGCTCCGCCGTCGTCTCTCCTCTTCCAGCATATATGGGTATTCATTGGTTTCACGAAATTGAGCGCTTTGCTCCGTGTAGCGCAAAAACTGTCAATTTTTCTTAATTTCTTTTGCCGGATCCTTTATTAGTACCTTACATTCTACATATTCACTAAGTTTCAGTCAAATCCATTGGAAAGCCATT
Organism: Andricus kollari; assembly: GCA_932074435.1. Classification (NCBI taxonomy): domain Eukaryota; kingdom Metazoa; phylum Arthropoda; class Insecta; order Hymenoptera; family Cynipidae; genus Andricus; species Andricus kollari. Next base: position 17,013 of record CAKNWW010269828.1, read on the forward strand.
TTCCTATACATTTGGTGCGGGGTCCTTCATAGGTACATTTATCAATCATTTTTAAAACAATTAATGATGATGGTTTAGTTGAAGACTTAAAGAAGTACGTTCGAAAGATAAAACAAAATGAAATACTGGAACAACTTGGTTAAATCATTAAGAAATCAGAATCCGCACTAACTTAATTTCAATAACAGCCGCCGCTGAGGGACAGAGAGATTCCGAACTCCTTCGTACGAGGGGAAGCGATAGGAAAGAATCATCCCATCGATGCTTTCAAGGTCGGTTATCTTCTGGCAACAATGTGGTAAATACTCAGGCGAAGTTACCTATTCTTACGTTGAATTTTGTAGTAACTGCCTCGGTTTATCGAAGGGACCGAGGATGCGAAGATCTGATGTAGGTGGAGGCAGCGGTGGATCCAATCGATCGGTTGCGTAGGTGGCGAAAATCTTCACGACTCTCGCTCGAGATCGCGGAATTAAGAAATTTAACACAACAAATTAAGAACAGCTCAAAAATTTTTAAAATTGAAATAAAAAATTATAAAATGAAATAACAAGATAAATAAATAAAACAAAATAAAATGGAATAAATAAAGAATATAACAAAAGAGAGGGGTGCCGAATTTTCGTACTCGAATTTTCCTTTCTTTTCTTTGTAGACACTCTCATGGGCGTTTCATAAGGAGAAAGAGTAAGAGTCACTCTCACTAATTCTGTTGGGTTTTTGTTTTCTTTTTGTTTACATCATTCACCGAGTATTAAGGGCGAGAGGGGGATGGAAGAAGGAGTGAGTTCACTTGCAGCATGAACCACCATCAAGGACCAGCGTTATGGACTACGAGGACGCAAGGCGGGTTGAAGTCGCACAGGCGCAGGCGCAACCGAGAGTTGTACACCGGAGGTGGAATGTGGATGTAACTCCCGCATTCCAAATCCTGTACTTAGGGCGATTCAAATCTCACCGCCGAAGATTCGTCGCTCCATCCGCCATGACATTGCGCTAGCGCAGAAGACACATCCCGTCTCCCCGCGCAGGAGGAGAGCAATTGGGCGGTCTGCGTGCCGTCGAGTGAAGCGAACTCCTTTTCTTTATCGTTCGAGCCTCGTGTGAGGAATTTTGTATTTTTTGCTTCGCTACTTGCGTTTTGGAGTTGTTGCCACAGAGTGGTTTGATTATCGTTTGCTTCATTAAAACGTTGCAAAGGATGGATCTGCGCTGCTCTGGATTTTCTGATAAGGTGGGCGGAATTATTTAATTTATTTTGTTGTTGTTAGTGTTTTGACAATTACTGTTATTCTCCACATGGCGTCAGTGGCCGCGGAGAGTTATGAAACTGTTTTTGTTTGCTCCAGGGCGGAATTTACTTATATTCTTTGTCTCATTTTTCTTATAAACTCTTATTTATCATCTATAGTGACACCTTGTTTTTCTTGTTTGTAACTTTCTCTTTACGACGCTGTTTATTCGTGAGAATTCTAAATAAATATGATTTATAATGTTTCTTAATGTTTAAATAATGATTATTTATTTAAGCGACCTCTCAGATTCGTATTTTATAGTTGAGTCTTTCAGCTACTCGCGCCGCTCTCCGGAAATGCTGTGCTATGTCGGTACTTTTATTTAGTTTGTTTTTGTGTCTTTAACTTTCTTCCAGGGCAGCAAAATGTCTTTTGCTTGGCGCCATCAAAAATTAAATTAAAAGTCCTGGGAAAAAAATATAAAGCCTCTTTATTTTAGATTATATTTTTAATAAAATGGAGAAGTAGGAATCTTCGTTTTATTACATTGATGCTTTACAGCAGCTTGTACAGGGCTGTGATAATGCACGACATTCCAGTATAGGAATGGGACCATCCCTTTCGAGAAAGTATGATAGGAAAATCATTATAGGCCTATGATGATTTTCCTGTAATGAATTTCCTATAATTTTTTCGCGATCACGTATTCTGAACAACTCACAGAAAATCACATAAAGAATTGACATATTTTAAGAAGTTTTGTCCATTTTTCATATAATACTGTGTGAGTATTTCAAAATAAATCATTAATTTATAATTCTACATTTTGAATTAACTATTTCAATATTTTTATATTATTCATTCCTGTCGTTTTGTCCTATAATTTTTGCTACGATTTTGTCTATAATCATTCCTATAATTTTCCCTATCATTATTCTTATAATAGCGAAAAAATCATAGGAAATTCATTATAGGAAAATCATCATAGACCTATAATGATTTTCCTATCATACTTTTTCGTAAGGGATCAGAGGTGACTTTTGGAAATGCAGCACACGCCCGCTTAAATATTCAAAGAAAGTACGGTAGAAACGCCTTAAGTGGTAAAAGGCCTCAACATAAGGTCGCTCATTACGTGCGGATCAGTAGAGAGAAAGGCGTGTTTGCGAAAGGTTATAAAGCTGGATGGACAGAAGAGATTTTCAAGATAAAGCGGGTAATTTCGTGTCGTAGGCAAATACCATATGTTTAGGATTTACAGGATCTAGTTGGTGAGGATATAGACGGAGCTATTTACGAGAGAGAACTATCAGGTGTAAAGAAAGAGACTGATATTGCTGAGACACAATTTATAATTGAACTAGTGACACGTAGTAAGGGGAAAAGTTACAAAAAACAATTACTTGTCAAGTAGATGGGATAATCCGATAAATTTAATTCCTGGATACCTGTCACCGATCTAAAAAATGTACAATGAATAACGATAAATGTAACCTAATTTTACCTAGCAATAGCAGCATGAAGTATTTTCCGCACAATACTGCGACTCGCTTTACTACACAACTACCACACGAAATACTTTTACAGGGCCGTTGGGCTGATACAATTACAATACAATTTCCAAGAACATTTCTTCATGTAAGACCCAATTTACCTGATCGAATGGAAAATCGCACAGCTCTGATGACGAATGTGTCGAGTAGTAGTATGGTTAAATACACGCTTCCTTACGTTCTTAAAGGAGACGCAGTTTGTCTGGGCTTAATAATAATGCTATTAGAGATAAATATACAGCAAGTATGTTGACTGGTCAATGGTTAAGTCCTATGTCTCCGAGTTTCGACCTGGAGTGTTCCCACAGGTAAACGATCTCGTCCGAGCGATAACCAGTACCCCGATTGCTCGAGAACACGTAGGCTTTATTTTCCAAAAAGACAAAGATTGATCTCGTATACTTGGTGATGTTCAAACACCGCTTTTACGTATTATTCATGTCGACACCCGAAACTACATTTTTGCATCCGCACGAGTTACTCAGTTTTCCTCTCCGAATTACATTTCTCTTCTTCATACTCAATTTCGTACGAAAGAAATAGATATAAAAGATCATGCTGGACTTCCTATACCATTCTAGTTTGGCACTTTGACAGTTCCACTTTTATTTAAAAAAATTGATTAGAGAATGGTAAAGAAGAAGAAATAAAAATTATATGTCTAGTAATAATACTGAGTTATTACGTAGATTACTCGGAACAGGTGTTAACGTTTTAAATGATGTCGATACGAAAGTGCCCCTTAATCAGACACACTGAAAAATTTTTGGGTGATCTGCTCGCCCACGTGATAAGGCTGCAACACCAAATACGTCGCGCGCCGCTCGCCCGCAGCTTGGTGCTGATCCTCTCTCTTGTTGGGCACTCTGTGTGCCCACATTGGAACAGCTGTAGTTCCAACAGCGTTGGTACAGTCACGCTCCCTTTAGGAGGGAGAACGGCATATCCAAGCCGAATTTCGCGCGGAGTTTGTTTGACGCGACAAACGGTTCGTCGTAATATTAGTGTTTATTTTAGTTTTACATTGTTACATTTCTTTTTTGACCAAGAGTAAAACTTTCGGGTTGAAAAAATAAGAAAGTCATTCCCGCCAAATTTGTGCGAAAAAATTGTTTTCATCCATAAGAAGATAGGACTATAAGACCATTATTTGTATAATTTGTTAATACAAATCATGAGTTTTTATGTTAAAATATTTTTTTCACTTCAAATAATATTGTCAAGTATTTAAAAATTATTTTTATGTCGACAAAACATTTATCTCGTAAAAATTTGATAGATTTCTATTAGTTTAAAACATTTTTGTATGGCAATAAAATGTCTTTTAGAGAATTCGATTTCATTATATTTGTGTCTAGGCATTTTTATTAGTGATTTCTGGTGTACTTAATTGTTTACACGATCACAAACCTCAATTGCGACCTGCCGTTTAATTTTTCCGTCAAAATCCATTTCTGGACCCGTGGGGCAATTGCTGTTTCTTTTGTGGGACTCCAGCGTTCCCAACACGTGGGAAAAGATCTGCTCGCACGTTTGGCACTATAGCTCACTCAAATGTAGTGTAGTCGCTGCACCAACCGCCGTGATGGTGCTGCGTTCCCACTAAGAAGACAGCTGCTTGCCCAAAATTTTTTCAGTGCATTAAACTCGCGTATTACTGAATCTGGTCAAAAATCAAAAATAAAAGGGATTAAACGGAAAAAAGTTAAGAGGCTTAGTGCAACACGTAAATCAAAGAAGAAGGAGAAAGGGGTGAAAATTCGAAATCTACAAAGAGAATCAATATAAGTAAGAAAAGGAAAAATAAGAAACCACAGAAGAAACAAACGCGTAAATCTAGCGCAGTGAAAATCGTTCAATTTCACTTTTTTGGCGTTTAATAAGTAGATTATTATGCGATGTCATTTTTACACTCACATTCTAGCGAGTGTTTAAAAACTGAACTAGATCTTTTTTCTCTTTCACCTACTCAAATATCCATTCAGAGCTCGCAATGAGTCTATTATAAGCCCTTTTCATCGCTGACCGACGATTCGCCGATAGAGTTTGTCATTCCAGGCCACGGCGAATAATACATAAATCTCGCTCACACAATGCTCAGTATGCGCGTCAAGCTGGAAGCACCGGCATAAAATTCCGCAAATGCAGCTGATCTGAAATGTGAAACTGTGATAAACAACTTATGTTACTTCATTCGATGTTCAGTTATGTGGACGTATATTTTAATGAAAAGCTGGTTTCTCCCCCAAACAACACATACGCGTACAGAGCTTACCTGGAAACATTGCTCAATTATGGACCAGCTGCAAAAAAGAGCCATCTGACTTCCGCTCTCTGGTGTGTAGATACTGCAGGAAATATGGAAGATTTGTCCACCAAAGATACAAGCATCGATATCCTTCGGGATCATTTTGGTGCAGGCCAAACAGTAGATCTGATCGGTCATTTGCATTGCGACATTTTCAATGAAAATAAATTTCTTCTCAACGGAGTTGAGATGCGTCTTCGATTCGTACGTACAAAAGATGGTTTTTGCCCTTTGGATTCCGTGAGGACATACCGTTTACAAATTTTTGAAGCATCGCTCCTCGTACGTCGTTCAAAATTAAGCCCCGGAATTTTACTAGCATACGCGAAAGCTCCAGCATAAGGAACAGCAAAATACCCGATAACAAGAGTGGAGTTCAAAGCGCTCACTTTACATGGCGGCATTCACGGTGAAACTCTTCATAATGTTATTCTCGGTCAATTGCCTCAAAGAATAATCATTGATTTCATCAAATACCCTCGAAACCTCTGCAGTCAGATTTTTCCACTGATCTTTCTGCAAATAGTTATTCTCACTGGAATCTTGTAAAACATGGAAGTCTACGAATAGAGGTGCGATTTGAAGAACCACTCGCCAACACAGTAAATTGTATCGTTTATGCAGAATATGATAACGTTTTGGAAATCGATGCGTCTAGGCAAGCTTTGTTGATTTTGTAGGATAAAAAATCATTTTCATACACGCCTCCACTTCTCAGAATTTTACATACCTGACATCCTAATGTACACCTGTGTTTACTAAGGACAGGTTTGGGTAGGAAATGAGTACCTTTTTACACTCATGCCATTATCCTTCGAAAATGCAGCTATGTAAACATTGAAAATCGGTGAATTTCGTCCAAAGTAGCCTAACAAGTCGGTCGTTTTGTTATGTGGCTATTTGTTTGTGCACAGCACGCAACTCTTTGTCACCGCTGTCTGCCTCAAACTCATCATCAGCAAGACTTTATTATGCAAAAATACTATGCACAACGTGATTGATATTCAAGGATTTTACGATCTTGAAAATAAGTTTATTGCAAAAGAAGTGGCTGTCATTGCAGTGGATCATAACTATATCGGACATTGAATAGCTGTACCACTTTATCCCTTCTCAGATCTCTGTAGCGATGCGAAACAACAAAATAATTGGCTCACGTGTTATTTTCATGACATCGAGTGGTTTGAGGGCAACGCTCCTACGAACTATGTACATTCGAATTTTCGTGATGTCGCAAAATCAGCTGGTCAGATATATACCCGCGGCCGGGAAAAGCTTCACTTTTGCAAAATATGATCAGGAGACAGATTATCACCCTGGAAGAATTAACCTGTCCTACTTTTAAAAAACTGGAAACTAGTAAAGACTTCTGCTTTCATTACGACATGAAAGAAGGAACATTTTTTACGTGTGCTGTCAATAACGCAATTAAACTGAAAATCTGGGTTCGAAGTCAAAGACGAGAGGAAATATCGCTTTGCGGTATCACACGACAGAGTACACTGCAAACAAATGTCTGTTCTAATATTGACAATCTTGAGACGCCGGTGACATCGAGGACGGTCGCTGACAACATAAAAATTTCTGTTTAAAAATCAATCAGACTGCGAGTGATTTGCCTCGACTTGGCGGTCCTGGGAACAGAGATGGACAGCCTTCAGATACTTCGAGCACTTCAAGCAATACTACGACATACGACTGGTTTATTGCCTGCGAATCGGATACCGAAGGTGTGGATGAGACCGGCTGCTTTCATTTTCAACACAGATCCGCACAATAAAAACGGATCGCACTGGGGTGCGGTTTATATTGACCGAAATGGCCGCGGAACGTGTGTGGTCAGTTTTGTAATATGTTCTTGTATCATATGTGCAGTGGTTTTTCTTTGCTTGATTTTACCAAGCTTTTTGGCAAAAATCTGGTAGAAACTGATCGAATTGCTGCGAATTTTTATAAAATTATTTTTAAAGAATAAAAAAATAAAACCAAATGTTTTGCACAAATCGGAAGGCAGGTTTCAAGGTGGGAATTATAGTAAGGGGTCTATTAATACACATCTTGAATCCTGTGTTCAATCTTGCTCTTCGCAACTTGCTACTTTATATCTTGCATAGTATACTTTGCGTCACTTGTATGTCCCTCACTGTTAAGATTCATTGAAGATTCTCGTGTGGAGGAGTGAAAAGGGTTTGTGTGTGTGGTTGTGTTGTGTGTGATTTGTTCAATGAAATATAATGATATCCCAGCCTACGATGTGCAATGAGTCATAATAATCATACATTTGCAAATATTAGATAATGTCAACATGAGATGTAGGAGATCTATCCACTAGAAAGTCTTTCTCAGGATGAACAAATTATCTGAAGCTAATACTACTCTGTCCGATTTGCTCACCGTAGATGTTAATCTCTGGAATCTGAACTGTGTACTTTACAAGAAGGCGGTCTCCCTGCTTACGGACAATAGAAGCAACGATACTTCAGTACGCCTGAGTAAGACTCGCAGGCATATTGCACAGCTTCAGTTTAAAATTGAAACGGCGAGACGGCATGCATAAAATATTCAGTGCGTGATTAGCTACATAATATCAAATAAAAAATTCACTCCAAAAGTTAGGGACCGTGCTCAAAACTTAAGGAAAGCAAATCACACGCTGAACAAGTGTAAAGTGTTGACCATCAAGCAGCACTGGACGCAAAGAATAAGATCATCCTAGATCTTCCGTACCTCGAATATACCTCCCTCGAGATAAAGGGGGTAGAGGCTTGCTAAGCCTGGAGTGTCTCCATCGAAGAACGGTTCTGGCTGCAGCCTGCTCAGTTGTAAAGAGCACAGATTTTCTTATGCGACTCGTACATCAACATGAAGTCGTCATTCCTGCGGCGTTTCTATACCGTGCCGCAGATAGAGCCGCAGAGGAGCACGGCCTCCCATTTGATTCCAGCGACACTACACATGGCCTAGCATCACTAACACCTTTGTTGCTAAAAATACGTGTACAGGAAGCAGAACATACGCTTTCACTAAGAGAACATGCTGACAAGCCTCTTCATGGTAAATTCTACGGCATCATACGCAGAGAAGAGCTCTCGATGGGTCTGTCCAACATGTTTCTCAAGTCTGCTAGAATGAGATCGGAGACTGAGGGATTTCTTTGTGCATGTCAAGATGGCGTTATAGACACCTTAGTTTACCGGGAGCACATAATGAATGTACCTGTAGGCGATACCAACTACCGAGCGTGCAAGCAAGAACCAGAAACACTTGGACATGTTCTCAGTGCATGCTCAAAGTATGCACGCTACGGGTACATAGAGAGACATAATGCGGCTCTAAAAGTGTTATATTACCATCTTAGGTACTTCTATAGTTTTGATCTATTGCCGGTCTTGCCATACTCCCAGGGGCGTCTTGAGTCCGTTGTGGAGAATGATCAGTGTAAGATCTACTGGAATTTCTCATTCTCCACCACTCAACGTATCAGTGCTACGAAGCCTGACATTGTCCTGCAAGATCAAAGACCCAGATCATTTACGTGATTGAATTATCGGCACCAGCCGATGTTAATATCACGGCTAGTGACGAAGAAAAACGGGCGAAATATCAAGCACTTCTTTTCGAGCTGAGCAGGCTGTACCAAAACTACAAAGTCCATCTTGTAGTTCTCATAATCGGCTGTCTTGGAGGTATGAATGTTTCATTTCTTAGCCAACTCAACAAGATTCCGGCTTGCCAGCGTCAGGCTCATTTCATCTCCAACCGGATGCAAAAGGCTGTACTTCTGGGATCACTTCATCTGGTCCGTCAACACTGTTCCTCATAACATTCTACAAAGATTGGTAGCTCTAAAAAAGTATCCAGAGGTGAAACCTTTATCTCCAACTGTCCTGTCTGCCGCGTAAAGTCATCCGCTTCTAGAGACCTGACTCCAAGGATCTGTGTTGCACGATGTTATTTCACGAAAATTTCCCGCTCTTGCTTACCTTCTTGGACAGAAGGAGGAGAAGTGGATGACGTACACGTTCCAGTTGCGTTGGTATTGGTCGCTATAAGGAACCATGATCTTAGCTTCCCGAGCCTACAACTTCTCATGTAATAATCATAATCATTATAATAATCGCTAATTTTAAGTATGTCTAACTTTTAGATGTAAGATATTTTTCAACTTGTTATAAAGCGGTTTTACTAGCTGTAAATAGATGTAATTTTTTTCAAAAATTTGCTGAATAAATCTGTTTTAATAGGGTTAAACATAACCCTAATATCTTTCTATTTATCTTCCTCTTCTTTTAGAAAATAAGTTTTATTATTCAACTTTCAAATTTTATTTCTTAATTAAAAGTCATTAAAGTAAAATCATAGATGTGTACTATTTCTTTCATTACTAGTCTAGTATCTAAGAAACCATTAGTACAGTTTTAAATATGGTGTTATTTATCTATTATTCCTTTTCCACCAGTCCTAGACAAACAGCCATAGTTGATGCTAACTACTTATGGAACAAGAACCAATATGTGATATGTGTTTTGCTCCCTAACTGATATTTACCGAAAGTGAAGGGTGTCACAGCAAAACGAATTAACTCACATTTGTTCGATTTTCAGGAGAGACAACAAACGTTCTATTAAATCGAATTTCCAATTTAATTAAAAACTGAGAATTGGATTTCTAGATCATTAGGGTTTAAATTGACATTTTCGACAAAGTGTGGGGTGTTTCGTTTTGCTGTGCTATTATTTGAAGAATAATACGCAATTTATACTCTTTTTAAAATGTTAAAATATAAAATAATGTTTAAGAGGGAAAACTCTTAAAAATTAGTTATATGGGGAGTAATTATTTGTCATTAACAATATATAAGTGGTTGTCTTATCGTTCAACAGGATCGGGAAAGAAAAGGTTCTTTTATGCAAAATTATACTTGAAAAAAATGCGCAAGAAAGGCTTTTGTATTTTAATTTTAAAGTTTAAGCCAAATTTTAAGGAGGGCAACTCATAAATGTTAATTATATATGGGAAGTAACTATTTCTTTTGAACAATATATAAGTGATTCTATTTTCTCTTGTCTTCATCGTGAAAATAGGTCTTTTTTTGTAAAATTACTTGAAAAATAATACAGAAATTACTGTTTTGTTATTTGAATGTTCATGTTTAAACCAAGGTTTAAGGGGGACAACTTATGAAAGATAATTATATTTGAAGAACCAATTATGAATGTTCACATGAAATGGGCCCTAATGCCGGTATGGACTTTCGTATAAGATCATACAGCTGGATAAATACATGTCATTTTAAGCCCAAAACGAACCTTCTAGGTTGAAAACAGAGTCGCCGAGGCATTTTTGAACTTGCCAAGTAACATACACATTACACACTCGTATTACACTTTTTTCAAACATGAAATATACCCACTTCCGGTCTCTTTCGAGGCATGAGGATAGTGCTAATGGATTCAGTATAGGCCTTAGTTTCATCTTTTACTGAAAGTCGAAAATAATAATTTTGACCTAGACTAAGAAAAATGCAAATATCTCCTAAGCTAAAACTGGCCAAAAGGTCCCTTTTCATGAGGACGCCCACATTTCTTTTTGATAATATATAAGTATTTCTCTTTCCGCTTGTCGGCTTCGGGAAAGAAAAAGTTAGTATATGCAAAATTACTTGAAGAATTGTACGCAAATTACAAAATATATAATTTTCTTGTTCAAGATATTATTCTTTCAACTATAAGAAATTACGTCGTAATTCAACTTGTAGTTGTTGCGAAGAAATTAATCTCGTCTCTCCGTCGCTAAGTGGGTAAGAGCATTAGACCGGCAATCTTAATGACCTGGGTTTGGATCCCAGCTAAGCTAGAGATCAATTTTGTCTCAACTTAGGAATAGAAATCAATATTAAAAAAATATAGTTATTTTTAAACAGTAGACAAAAAACACTTAACATCAATTTACTTAATACATTCATCTGGTCGATA
>CAKNWW010269830.1:381-17095 GCA_932074435.1 Andricus kollari
CGTTAAGGGGAAAAAATGGAGATAAAAAGAAATTTTAAGTGGGTTCTCTTTAGTCTTTCTTCTGTTTATTTTTCTTTTGTTGCTCGAAGATAAATTTTCTGACTTCTTGGTTCCTTTTTTGTTTAAACGTGCGCCATTCTTCCTCGATGGATCTTTCCTCTTGGAGCCGCTCTATTTCTCTTCTGTTCTCTTCTTCCTTTCTGTGCTTTTCCGCATCCTCTCTTATTTTGCGGGTCTTCTCCGATCTGTGGGTAGGCTTTTCTTTCGAAATCTATGCATAATTGATAGATTCTTTGGTCTAGTTCCCGGCTTGTTGGTTCTTTGGTTTCCGGCTTTGGTTGTGGTTTCCAGTTTATTTGACCTCCGATGGCACCCTCTTCTTCTTCCTCTGTTTGCTTGTTGTTTAACTGATTTTCTCCGTTTTCTGCGCGAAGTGGTTTTGCTGTTCTTGTTCTGGGTTGTCTCATCATCTCTCGTACGTGACGGTGTGGGTGATAGGTGATCTCTTTTTCTGTGACTCCTTGTCTTCTAAGTTGTAGCCAGTTTCTAGCTAGACAGTTTTCGGCATGTTAAGCCAGCGTCGTTTCCCAAATGCGGTTTTGGCACAGATTGCATTTTGGTACTTCCATTTTGCTGCAAATAAAAAAATTGTCTACTGTTTTTCTGTTCTTAATGTTTAGTGAACATTGTTTTTGAGGTTAATTAAGTCAGTTTATATTGTTACCGAAATTGATCCATTGCCATTTTGCCATATTTTGAGTCTGATTATCTTAGCCTAAGTTACCTAGTGTTGCATGTGTCTATTTACCCTTATCTGTAAGGCTTTTTCTAATTTGAAATCGTTTATATTCCATTTACCTATACTTTTGCCTTTATGATTTTTTAATTCGTAAATCGTCGGCGAAATTTTCTTTTTAATAATAAAAGGACCTGCATACTGGTCTTACAACTTACCTGCCTTTTCATCCGCTTTGTTAGACAGTTTGGTTACCTTTTTTAGAACCCTATCTCCTATATTAAATTCTATTGGTCTTCTTCTTAAATTATAATTATTGGCTTGTCTATTATTTGACTCGACTAATTTTTCTGAACTTCCTCTTTAATGATTTGCAACTTTCTTAATCTATCAGTCCATTTGTCGGCGCTCTGAAATTCAATATCGCTATCGTTTTCTATATTTTTTCGGAGTGACTGAATTGGTTCTAATTCGCGACCTAAATTCAGGAATGCCGGGGTGAATTGGGTAGACGAGCTTTTTCTAGTATTTATTGCAAACTGCAAATCATCTATGTGTTCGTCCCAGGTGGAATGATCGTTATCTAGATAGGTTTTAATAATTTGCTTAATTGTTCTATTGTAACGTTCGGTTGGGTTGGCTTGGGTGTAATATTTTGGTGTTTTGGTATGTCTGATACCGAATTTTTCTGTTAAATCTCTTGAAGTTTTGTTGACAAATTCCGTGCCATTATCGGTATGGAGAATCCTAGGTGTTCCCCAACGCGAAATGACACGTTTGTGGAATCTCGACTCTATTGTGATCCCGTTAGCTTTTTTTATCGGGATTATCTCTACCCATTTTGTGAATAGATCCACAAAAACTACACGGAAAGGGAAATGGTAGATCTGAGCGCTCCGTACTGGGCAGGATAGATGCTTCGACGAGTGTTCGTTCGCGCGCTCACTTTTTTGGAGGCTGGCGCTACTAATAGGCTGGTTCGTTCACTCGCCTCACTGATGGGCAGCTAATCCGCCCGAACGAGAGAAGAATCGCTGCTCAAGTTAGTTGACTGTTTTGCGCTCGGGTGTTATAATACGACAACGTCAAACGTCTTTTAATGCTATATATAAACAATCTAATTATAATTAGATTGTTATTTTTACTAATATATTATTCTGATAATTCAATATTAATAATATTAAGGAATAATAAAAGTAAAATATTGATGAAAACGTTAAAATATTGACGAATATAGCGTATACGTACTTCGATTGCATCTTTTTTTGCAATGACAAATATTTATAAAATTCAAGAATAATATGACAAATCTCCTAACGTAACAAATTTCATTTGTAAAGGAAAACTGACACGTTTTACAGCAGAAAAAAAATAATAATCATTACTTAAGCTATTTTAAAAGCCAGCAACATGAACATCCGAATTGATTTTTTTTAATATTGATTAGGCATGATATGTTTCTGATATGAGCGTAGAACAATTGTTTAACGTCAGTACAATGAAAAATTAGCTGTGTATAATACATATCCATCCTCAATGATTTATAAACTGCACTAATAAAACCACATGTACCGAGGTCAAAAAAAAACAATCAAACTATATGCGTAGCATATTACGTATAAATGTAACTCTTAATGCCGGAGCTAGCCTGCCGGAGCGTCGGTTTGACAATACTCCGAGAGCAGAGCAGAAAATCTGCCCGAACGTTTGGCGCGCGTTTCACCGCAACTAGCGCCGCCACTCTCCTACAGCGGGCAGTTAGCCGCCTGCGTATACAGAGCATTTAGTTCGCTGAGTGCGGAGCGCTCAGATCTACCATTTGCCTTTCCGTGTAATAAGTATTGCTTCTTTCTCTTTTTTGAAATCCGTAACGGACCCATGATATCTGCAGCAATTATGGTCCATGGTTCTTCCACGATTCTTTTTCCCATTAGCCCTAATTTCGGTTGGTTGCTCGGTTTGGTTCTTTGACATGTTTTACAATTTTTTACGTATTTGATTATCTCCGAATACATCCCTGGTCAGAAGTAGTACTCGGAAATTCTCGCGTGCGTTTTTTCGGAACCTAAGTGTCCTGCTTGTATCTTATCGTGATTTCCTTTTAGAACTTGGTTTCGTAATTTTTTAGGTACAACGAGTTTCCATGGATTAGAGTCTGGTAAGAGAGTAGATTTTAGTGTGTCAGTTCTGTAAGAATAGAGTTGCGAATCTCTGATTCGCCATTTTTCGTGTTCTTCCGGTCTTTTTGTCACTTTTCTGATTTTAGTAGAGTACCAATCGTCTGTTCTGTCGTTTACGTCTGATTTTGGTTTCTCTGCTGTACAAGTTAACGCGAATGCTATATTTTTTGTTGGTTCTCCTGATCTCGAGAGAGCATCAGGGACGAAATTTGAACTACCTTTACGATATATGACTTCATAGTCATATTCTAATAATTCCAATGCCCATCTGGCTAATCGGCCAGTGGGATTTTTCAGGTTATGGAGCCACTTTAATGCCTAGTGATCCGTGATTACTTTAAATCTGTACCCTTCGAGATATGACCTAAATTTTCGTATGGCCCAAACTACCGCTAGGCATTCTTTTTTGGATGCTGAGTACCCTGATTCTGCGCCGTTTAGGCTTCTACTGGCGTATGCGATTACGTAATTTACACCGTCAATTGTCTGTGTAAGTATGGCTCCCAACCCCGTATTACTAGCCTCGGTTTCGATTTGGAAGGGTTGAGCAAAATCTGCGCACGTTAATATAGGTGCTGACGCTAAAAGATCTTTAATTTTTTGGAAAGCCTCATCTTGTTCTAATCCCCAATCCCATGGTTTATCTTTTTTAAGTAATCTGTTTATTGGTTCTATTATTTCAGCAAAGTGTGGGATAAATTTTCTGTACCAACTTTCCATCCCTATTATGCGCTGTAATTTTTTAATGTTTTTAGGTTTAGGGAATTCTAGGATTGGTTGGATTTTTTCATCGTCTATTTGGAGTCCTTTGTCGTTAACTTTAAACCCTAAGTATTTTATTTCCGAACAGCCGAACTCGCATTTGTCCGGGCTGATCGTTAAGTTTGCTTCATTAATTTGATCTAAAACAATGTTTAAGTATTTCAAGTGGTCATCCAAATTTTGAGTTGCAATTACTATGTCGTCTAAATAACAAAAAACGTTTGGTTTCAGGTCTGGAGTAATAATTTTGCCCATAATTCTCTGGAAAGTGGCTGGAGCATTGGTTAAACCAAATGGCATCCTTTTAAATTGATACATGCCTTTTCCAGGGACTGTGAATGCTATTATTGGTTTTGAGTTTTCGTCTAATGGTATTTGTAAATAAGCTAACTTTAAATCAATTTTTGAAATGAATTTTGCTGATCTTAAAGTATCCAGTATTTCTGTCATGAGTGGGATTGGGTAAAGGTATTTTTTAGTAATTATATTAACCTTTCTGAAATCCAAACAGACTCTATATTCTTTCCCTGGCTTTTTTATTATAACTATAGGGTTAGACCAATCAGAACAGGAGGGTTCTATTATGTCCTGTTCTAATAATTTATCAACTGTTTGATAAATTACTTCTTTTATTTTTGGACTCACGTGGTAATATCGCTGTTTGATGGGATCGTGGCCTTGGACGTCGATTTTATGTTTCGTTAAATGAGTCGCCCTATGTTCTTTTCCCTGGTGTATTTTAATTTTATTTTCGAGAAGCTTTTCTAATTGAGATTGTTGGCTTTCGTTTAGCTCAACAATGCCTTCGCAAATTTCTGGCGAACAATCGTTTTGTTCGTTCATTTTTCCTAAACTATCCGTAATATTATTTAATTTAATTGCATTACTTTTAAAATTTACCCATTGATTTCTGTTAACAATTTCTGATATCTCATTGGCTTTTTAAGATTCCTTTCCTATTTTATTTTTATTAGTAACTTTTTTATTATTCCAAAGGTTACCGTCGCTAACCTTATATTTTTCCTCGTATTTTTTATCATAAAAAATTTTTCCTAACTTATTTACTTTATTTTTCTTCCTAATTATAGGTTTACCTAGATTAGATGAGTCTTCTATACTTGAGTCGTCGCTAGTGTCTTGGGTGGTGATGCTCTCTTGGGGTTGGAATTTGTTGCTCGTGGCGATTATTAAGCTTGGGATATTTTTCGTATGATTTTTTACAGGGATTTGGGCGTTTTTTATTTTTTGCGATTGGTTAGGATTGATAGGTACTAGGGGGATTTCGCTATCTTTTAGAGTTGGGTTACTTTTATTAAGCTCTCTTGTGCTTTTGAGGTTAATGCTACTTCCGAATTTCGGTTTCCTATCTGAATTGCTATTTGCTGCTCTTTTAGCTAATGGTTTATCCCTAATATTTACATTTTTCCTTTTCTTATTTTCCTTACCTTTAATGTTAGGTTTAGTTTCGTTTTTATCCTTAATTATTGGGAGGGGTAAAGTATTTGGGTATGCTTCCATAGGGTAGCGTGTAGGGGGACTCCCTGGTAACCACCAAGTTTCTGAGTCATAGTCTACGGTCATCCGTAAGGATTTTATCATGTCTGTTCCTAGAATACCTACGGATTTTAGTTTTGGGACTAACCTAAACATTAAGTGTTTCGTTTTATTTCCGATTATAATTGAAATTACTACCTGTCTAATTATATCTACTGTTTCTCCATTTGCGACCATTAATTTTTCCGCAACGGGTTCAAAAATTGAATAATTGGAATTCTGGATTTTTTCCAACAATTCCTTGCCAGCGTACGAATGTGTGGCACCTGTATCTACCAAAATTCGAAATAAGCTACCTGCGAATTTTGTCATTAGATGAAAACGTGTTTCCGTTATTTCATCCTTATCCGAATTTAAGAATTCTGTCGTTTCGGTATTAGGTTGTAATATTTTTGGTTCCCTGGTTATACGCGTGATAAGGGCATTTCCTTTTAAAATGACCTGTTAAACCACAATGATAACAATTTGAATTGTTTGCGTTTTCGTTCACGTTTGTTTTATTGTCTTGTTTTTTGTCTGAGTTAGAACTTGTCATTTCTTGTCATTTTTAATTGATTTTTGATTTTTATTACCGAAATTCGATTTTTGGCAATTTTGTTGATTATTATTTCCTGAATGGTTTTCCGGATTATTTGTAGGGAATGCAATCATTGGGTTGCTTTGACCTTGATTTGCACCCAAAGACATTTGATTGAACATTGGTAACATTTTATGGTAGGGATTATATGGATATCTGTATCTATTAGTTTTGGAATCTGGGCTCGTAATTTTTGTTTTGATATCCGCTTTTGTTATTATTTTGACCATTATTATTTCCCGTTTTATCATCTTTATTATTTTTATCCCCACTACCGTTATTACGTTTTCGTTCTATTCTGTCCTCTATTTTTGGTTCGGTCAGTTTTCCATTCTTTACCCAAATCCTCTAATTGTTCAAAAGTTTCAAAATCGTTTCTTTTTATATACATTTTGTATTCTATTCTGAGGTTTTCATATGTTCTACGTGATTCCCATTCCAAATTGTTTCTAGGGTAGAGTTTAGTGAATAGTTTTCTAATTTCCGTTAAATACGAATGGATATCTTGATTTTTTTTTGTTTACTTATAATTATAATTTTATTTTTTTCTGATCTGAGTTTCATTTAATTTTATAATTTCTTATGATTTGTACGGATTGGACACCCTGTTCTGCGACTTGAAGTGTACAACCTGTCTGATTTGAAATGCATTCGTTCCATACAAAAGTCTCAATTATGGGATTTTTTAAAATCTGTTATAGATGGGAAAAAATAATAAGGAATTTTTGTGTGCAATATTTTCTTTGACTGCGAATAAGCAGAAGAATGATGTCTTATTCGAATTACCATTTTATGAAAATGACTTTGCGTATTGGTCCATTTATTTGCAAACAAATAAATTGTCTGTTCGCTTATTTCTTAAGTAAGCATTGCTAATATGATCAAAAATCTTTTTAAACCTCCTATTTAATTTTAATAAGAAAATTTAAAAAGAAATTAAACTGAGACAAATGGAAATAATGAAAATTTTGAACAAAAATAATATTTTTTCAGTTTTTGAATGTAAAAAAAATGCCTATCCTAATGAGAAGCGTAAGATATTCTCCGATTTTTAAATATTTCAAGTTATTTTCTTCTTGTCCAAAAGAACGTTTTCACACTTTTAGAATATTTTAGTAAAAGATTTTTTTTTTCGTCTCCTAATTGGTTATCATGATATTTAATTTTGTATATATACCATTAGCAAATCTCTAAAGTAACTTACATTAACGTACGTTACATTGCATTACAATTACACGAAAATTGTTTTGTGTTAACGTTACCGTTTTTCTTTGCAATATGTAACGTGTTACCGTTTTCAAAAAAATGTAGCATTCCGGGTAAGGCGTTACTGTCAAACACTGCTTATGGACAAAAGACTCCTGTCATGCTGACTTCACAATGTATCTTATGATTTGCACGTATCGTCGATACGCGTACGTTTCTATGGCACCAACGCGTTGTTACCAAGTGTCGCATCAGTTGTTGGATTTGTTCTCGGAAACAGGAAAGATTCTTCTATTAGTTACATGCTGTTTAAAAGTAATGGACAAGTGAATCACCCTACTAAAAAAAAGGCAGGAATCGTCACAAATGGTCAGAAGTTCTGACGATTCCTGAACATCCTGACCATTCCTGACGAGTGTGACTATTTCTGAAGATATGCCGAAATGAATAGAAATTACTGACAATTTATTGTTATTAAAATGGTTAAACTTAAAATTAAGATATATTAGAATATGTATTTCACAATTTGAAATCAGAATTCTTACAAATTTAAACCTAGACAAGATTTATTGAAACATGTCTAAATTATCCCTATTCATATTTATTTATAAACGGCTGCAGTTAAATATAAATTTACCGATGTAAATAGCAGCAGAGGTCGTTCTATGGGTAAGCCCAATTTAAGCCCAGTTAAAAAAAATAAGCACTAATCGGCTTTATCAACATAAGTTTTGATAATTAAAACTTCTGAATAATTGGAAAAGCTTCAGGATTTGGATGGGATTGCATCCACTCACTCATATAATTAAAATAACCTGTTAATTAATGCAGAACGTCCACTATGGGCGTTCTATTTGTATGCCCAATGTAAGCCCAAGCAAGAAATAAAACACTGATCGGCTTTATTAACATAAATTTTGATAATTGAAAATTCGGAATAATTGGAAAAGTTTCAGGATTCAGGTGGGATTGCATTCACTTACTCATATAGTTAAAATAATCTGTTCATTAATTTCACTTTTTGTTATCTGGGCTACCCAGTTGGGGCCCAATTGGCCTTTGACCAGGCTACCGGGCTCGTACCCGGGTTGCGGTTAAGGGGCCCTGTATCGAGGGTTTCTGCTGAATACGGTTACACAACTAAATAAGCAGTCGCGGACAATGGTCCAGGTGTGGTACCGAAGGAAAACCCCCCAAGTCAAGGCGTTAACAACCGTGCCGAAGACTGAATGGCACCAGGGTATGGTGTCGCAAACGGTGTCTCTAGGATATCATGTCGCCTCCTAGAGTATTCAGACCTTACCCCCGCATGCGGGGCTCTGCGGAGGTGGACCCATATTTCCCTAGCTACTCGTGGGAACAAGATGGAGGCAAAACAAGAAAACCTAAATCGAAGCGTGTGTGAGGAGTTAGGAGGTCCTTTGGACATAACGGAGGAGCTTGACTTGAGTCAACAGTCCGATGCCAGGCGGGGCATTGGGGTTGTAGAACAAAGGTTGAAACAGGCTCAGCAACTTGTCGATGAGTTGTTGAGCGTACTTAGGAAGATGCGAAATTTCTCTGATACTAAGAGGAACATGTTCATGCCAATTAGGCATGGACTCGATGAAGCGGATAATCTCGCGTGTAAGCTGCATGTTGTCATGGCTAGATGCCGAATCCCGGTTTAGTTTCGTGCCAATTGAAGTTGGATATGCCGCCGGAAAAAAGTTGACAGAATACAAGAAGAAGTTAAAGGCGAAGAATGTGACTAGCCATAACGAGACACAAACTGAAGGATGATGCACGGGAAACAACATCTGCACCCAAAACCGTCAAGAAGAAGGAGTCGCAGAGGAGGGCTCGACCAGAGGCGGTTCTAATCAAACCGGCCGAGGGTCTAAGTTATGCCGAGGTCCTCAAGGACCTCAAGCAGAAAGTGAAACCTGACGGCCTTGGTGTAAAAATCAAGGGAGTCAGGAAAACGAGACCTGCAGCAGGGGGCAGTTCTAAACTGTCTGCTGCCATCAAGGAGGCTGTTGGTGGCGGGGGTAAAGTGCGCGAGCTCATCCCACGCATCGAAGTCGAGGTCTTGGAACTCGACACTACTACAGAAGCGGAAGAAGTGGAGGCTGCCGTTCGAAGACACTTTGGTGTATCGGCGTGCGGCGAAATAAAGGTGAGTCTGACGAAAAAGGCCTTCAGACGCAATCTGAAGGCCTTCGTCGAGATGAAGGAGGCACTTGCTGCAAGGACGAAGGCCGACGAGCCCGATGTGTGGTACCCTTACACTACTGAGGACGATGCGTGCATCCCGGTTGGGAACAAAGTGGAAAGATGCCAAGCTGGCAAAACAACGGGACGCCGAAGAACGGCGTAGAATGCCTATAACCCATGTTCCTGAAGTAATGCGAAAGCGCATTCCGGGCACATGGGTTGGCAGGAAGAGGAGGTGAGTTTAGTGGGCATTGCCGTTTTTTTAAGGTTGAGTCCCACACTCATTGCGTAAATGCATTCTCACCTCCTCTACATAAAAATTTGACAATGAAGCAATAACGTTTTTCTCGATTTTGTAATGTAAACGAGATATTTTTCTACACTTTTGCACTTTGAAAATCAACATTCGAAATAAATGTAAACTAATTTAATAAAGGCCGTAGCCTAGTAAGCATGGGTGAACTGCCTCCGTTTGTTTTTGGTTTATATTTTAGGGGTAAGTTCCTACAATTATAGAATTGATTTGCCACAAGTGCCAACTTCAAAATAAATTTGTTATAAAAGTTATAGACAAATTTTAAAAAATCAAAAAAATTTAATTGATCGAGATCGGCTTAACCGATATTGATGGCTTGAATATATGTTGTATACTGTATTAAGGCATCTATAGAAAAAATAACAGCTCATTCTTTCTACGAGAAGAGGCTAAAGAAATTATTGTAATTTTGTAACCATTTTCTTCCAATGAATTTTTTATGGCTACACCGCCATTTTTTCTGTAATATACTCATGTCCAAGATAATAACATATATTTTTGGAATAAGGTCAAAGTATAACGTCACGGTTAAAAAAGAATCACATACACAATTTGGCCCCTAATGTGTATGTAATTCCATTAGTGTGGGGGCCAACTTGATTTTTAACTTATGAATCAATAAAGTAAGTATGATTTGAACGATATATGTCACTCTAATATGCTATACAATTAATGGTCGTCACTGTCTTCCTCTAGCACGGGATTCATAATGTTTTGTGGAAACAATTTACTGAGAATTTCAGAAGGCCTTACGATTTTCGACAAGTACCTCGCGTGTGATAAGTAATAAATAATGGCTGCTATATGGGAACAGCAGCCAACTGGCCTTCGACCATTGGCATATTACAAGCATAATTTTTAATTCCTGCAATACTCACACTGTTTGGTCTGTAATCAATGAAAAATCTATATAATTTCCGACTAATATGTCGTCACTGTACCTGGAACTTTAGAATATTTGCCTCCTCTTTCACGAATTGAAAATTGATAGACCCATCCTTATTTATCATTTCGGCGAAGTACGAGCTTATCCCTTAACGCTGACATCAGTACGGTAAATCCCTTGGACTCCAGTACGTTCTTCGCATCTCGAAAACCATGATCAGGGATGAATTTGTCGCCTTCATTAATTAATTTACGCAAATCATGTGGATCCCCAGTAAGATTTTGTATAATTTCAGCGAAATTTTAGTTCGGATAAAATGGTCTTGCTATGTCTAGTACTCGTCGGGTTGATGCGCAGATAGCAATAGGTTTGCATTAGGGAGTCTATTTTCGGTCCGAGTAAGATTTTCGCTGCTACTCATTATTACTGCTTTCCTGATCGCGAGAATAATAAGCAATACAAACTTAATGTTCGTCACTGTGTTGTCCTATCACGCGATTCATATTGATTAGTGTAAATAATTTACTGAGAATTTAAGAGGCCTTATTATTTGCGACAAGTAGCTCGCATGGGAAGATTTCGCAATTGGGTGACTGTGTTCTATAAATTGGTATTCGAATTTAGATGATTTGACCCATTTGAGAGGGAGTTAAAAACCGCCAGTCGCTGACCGTCTGTCCGGCAAATTAGAATTCATAAAAGCTTAGCGTTGCCATGACTCTTCATGTGGCGCGCACTTATCATATTTGATGCGAGAAACGTTGAATTTGCTCGTTGCATCGAGATGTATCAAGTGCAAACTGCAATTGGAAGTTTATGACCCATTTGAGTGTGTGTTAGAAGCCGTTCGTCACCGTCCGTACGGCGATTTTGGATTGTGGCCCGCACTTATGATGCCAGCATTATGGGCACCTCCACGTGGTGACGGCGGGCAACGGGACCATTTCATGCGAATTTGAATGACGCTGAAATTATAAAAAATCTGATTGAAGATCCGAATGGTTTATGTCAATTAATGAATGAGGTGGCAAACTTGTCCTTGATCGTGGTTTTCACGATGCGAAAGGCGTACTGGAGTCCAAGGGCTTTACCGCACTAATGGCAGCGTTAAAGGGTAATCGAAAGCAGTTGACATAAAATAATTAAATTTATCCCGTTTCGTCACAAAAGTTCAGTGAACAGTTGAGTATGCCTATGGAATGATTAAACAAAAATATCGGTTACTAGACCATGTAGTTGATAACAAACTACTAACGAAGGTTGGGCTGTATTTTAAAATTGCAGTATTTCTGCAAAATCAATTTGGAAAGGCGTTACAATCAGATTTACAGCTTTTAGAAAAAATAATAACGAGAATGAAACATCAATTTGATGTCGAAAACACTTTGGCTAACGAAGCTAAGGAGAACTGCTGGATTCGTAAAAAGCATATGTTTCAAATTGTCTCATCCAACGATATTCTTGACTTTCCTGAGATGGCAGAGTCAGACCTGAAAATCTTATTTACGGGTTCCTATCAACTCTCACAGAAGTTTCGTACTTGGCCAAAATGATGAATAAGACTGGGTCTATCAATTTCCAATTAGTGATAAAGCAAGCACATATTCAAAAGGTCAAGGCACAGTGAAGACACATTAGTCGGAAATTATATAGATTTTTCATTGATTACAGACCAAACAGTGTGAGTATTGCAGGAATTAAAAGATATGCTTGTGATGTGCTAATGGTCGAAGGACAGTTGGGTGCTGCTTCCATATAGCAGCCATTATTTGTTACTTATCACACGCGAGGTATCTGTCGAAAATCGTAAGGCCGGCTGAAGTTCTCAGTAAATTGTTTACACAAAACATTATGAATATCGTGATAGAGGAAGACAGTGACGAAGATTAAGTGTATAGCATATAAGAGTAACATGTTTTGTACAAAGCATACTTAATTAACTGATTTATAAGCTAAAAATTAAGTTAGCCCCCCCATTCTCATGGAATCACATACATATTAGGGGCAAAATTTTTTATTTACTTTTATTAACCATGAAGTAATCCTTTGATCTTATACCAAAAAATATTTGTTGTTACTTTGGACATTAGTATATTACAGGAAAAAATAGCGATGTAGCCACCAAAAATTAATTAACAAAAAAATGGTTACAAAATTGCAATAATTTTTTTAGCCCCTTCTCGTATGCAAAATTGATTGTTAATTTTTTTATAGTTGCCTTAATACCCTATGCATATGGTAGGCACTTACCTTTAAAATATAAACCAAAAACAAGCGGAGACAGTTCAACCATGCTTACCTGGCCCTTGCGAAATTGTTCTACAGGAATGACAACAGGATAACTACATTCGAGTACTACAGGTATAATACTACTATACCACTGTAGTAATTCAGTAGTAAATTTGCCTCGTAGTAGTAACTAGACCGCCGCGCCACGACCGAGTACAGTGCCGGTATAAGATTTTAGTATGTGCTGGGCAGACAAAACTGCGATTATGTCCAACATTCAACAGATCTCCAGAGCTCAAGTGAGTATTATAACATACTGTATTGGGGAGTATTAGCGATGAGTATAGTGATCAGTATAAGCGGTGAGTATTAGATGTGAGTATTAAAGATTTTTTAAATGAAAATATATTTGGATGCTATATTAAAAAGATAAATTTTAATTCGTGAAAAAAATGTTTAAATTATTGTTATGTAACATCCATTAATCTGTTTATTTCACTATGAACACAACGTGCTCTACCTCTTCAAAAATTATTACCAATTTTTAGGTATACAGTTTTCAATAACAAATAAGAATATCAAATCATATTTTAGAGAAAATCATATTTTATCAAGTTAGAATTTTTTGAAATGTGAAACAAAATGTATTTTTATAGATTTGGTTTATAGGACACTTATTTCAAATTTAAATAAAATTTCTTTGACATATCTTTTTTTGTTTCGTTTACAGAAATTTCGCAACTTTTAATGATGCTATGTTTGCATTTTTTGACTATTTTTACGTGGCCAAAGGAAAAAGTTAAATAATGTTTTTACATTTAAAAATCTAGTGCTAGCGTTCTCAATATCCGCTTCTTATCATTTTTAAGAATTTTTATATCCAAAAAAGTCAAGCAGCAGATTGAATTGTTTTTTCAATACTTCCATAAAGCTTTCGAAAAAATAAAACTTGTTGCGGTAGACATCGCTGATAATGGGTTTCACCTATTAACAGAAGCGAGATCAGCGGTGCCTATGCGCAATATAAATAATCCATCTTGTGTCTGTGTAGATTGTCTCTCCGTTTTAGCTTATAGCATGTATTTATATTATCCAGCAACCACTGGACCGTGTACCGAGTGAGTGAGAATTAGAGAGAAGAGTATACTCATAGCGATCCCTGCTGCCACTAAAAGTTAAATAACAAATGCAATTGTTATTAAAAACCAAAAAGTTATATAGATTATTTTCTCAACTTTCAACGAAGTATCCCACTCACTAAATTAAAAACTAAACAAGCTCAAAAATTATTAATAAATTATAATAACAATCTTCAGGCTTAACGATAGCGTAGAATCGATATAGAATATTTGAATCAATTGGTCGAATCCAGATTGTATTTAGAATAGGAAGCTAGATGGTTCAGAGTATTGAATAAAGCAAATTATAACCGAACAATAACGGCAACAACTTTATTTATTCATTGATTAGAAATAATCAATAAATCAATTGAACATTAATTGATCACGAAGCCAATAGATTGAGTGAGAGTGGATTGCATCAAAATATTTGAATTTGCATTAGCAAGGGTGAAATCAAAATCATTTAATTAATAATATGGGTTTGATTCTTCTTAAAAATCATTATAAACAGAATTTGCAATAATAAACATTTAAATCTAAAAAGACCTATACTCTTGATTAGGTATAAGATTTTGATTCAGAATTTTAAATTAATAATTAAAGTGAGCTGCATGCATAGCAACAGTGCACGTGTGCCTTCTAAATGTCTTAATTGTAACAATTTTCCAAAATCAGCAATTAGTGCTCACGCGGAGTGCATCCGGCCAGGACGGAGGTCTCACGCTCGAGGTACGGACTCAGCTAAAAACCCTACCAAAATCATACATACTTTGATGGACGAGGTAAATCACGTTCCGACAACTATAGCATTCAATGCCGACTTTTCACCGACTTCGGAAGTCAGGTACGCGATCGGAACCCCCGGGTTCCATGCTCCGTTTCGTCTTTTACCCTCGCGTCACTTCGCGATTGCCGTCCGAATATTAAAAATTCAAGTACGCAATATACCGGGTTTTTTTCACCGAATCGTTAATAGAGTGAAAAGTAAAAAACGAGAGCGGTCGGGGGACCGCCGTCAGAAGATATGCTTGTTAAGCATTGAAAGAAGGAAGAAGGAAAAGAAGGAAGAAGGAAAGGAAGGAAGAAGGAAAAGAAGGAAGAAGGAAAGGAGAAGGAAGAAGCAAAAGAACGAAGAAGGAAGAAGGAGAGAGAGCGAGAGAGACAGAGAGAGTTATGAGATGACCATGGAGACTATATATAGTCTCCATGACAACCCTCACTTTCGTTGCGTTACGTTACATGATTTCTCAGTTCGGTCCCCTCGGCCTATCGTCCTTTAAGAAGCATAGCTTCAAAAAGCTGTGTGCACCCGGAGATAAGTGAATTCGCGAATTAAGTGAATACAAAGGACTGGAAAGTCAGAGGACTTGGTGTGTGTTGGTCTCCCCTACTGAGACCACAACGGCAGGGGAAAACCGATGACAACACTACACAACAATAATTTCGATTAGGAAGTAAATTAAATTGTTAATTCAAAAGTGGCAAACCTTCGGGCGGCACGCGAGTGTGACGTGTGTGGTGTGTGCAGACGCGAGACGGATCCAGGTAATCCGGTAGGATTCGTCCAACAAGGTCGGTAAACATTAATTGTGTTTGGGAAGGGATTATTTGCTCTCTCTCTCTCTCTCTCTCGCTCTCCCTCGCGCGTTACTTCGGCCCCTTTTCCGTTTAAACTAAAATCCTTCTTGAATTTTAAATAAAGCTACATAATTAAAAATGCATCTACGTTAGTCATTTTTATCGATACCCTGTCTCTATTCCACCAGTAATGTTTAATAAGTGAGGAACTTCTAGGAGGAAGTTCACGGATCCACTAAAATTATAAAATAGACAGGCTAACTCTGTTAGCTTGGTCTGTCGTACCTCCGACTTACCAGCGACTTACTTTATGACCAAAAAGTTCTGAACGTTCAAATGAACGATGAAAAAAAATAATTTTTTTTACCAATTTCTTTTTGCTGTAATGGTTTTTGGCGATTTAAGAATGCATTTCATGCAAAAATATAGCCAAATTTTTTATTTGGCGGGTGATTAACCACCCCTAAAGCGATTTCCGTAGATGCAACAGTAAAGTCGACTACAAAGTTAATAAAGTTAATATATATTCAACAAAGTTATAAGTCTAACAGTTAGGAATCAACACCAGACGTAATTGGGTGGTGTTGAGAAACCTCGCTCCAACCCCTAAGACCCACCCCTATTGATAAGCGTTTTTCGAATTGGGAAAATCGACAAAAACGGCCAGAAGTGAATACAATCTTAGGTGTTTAACATCGTGAAAAATTGTCCATTTTGCTCCCCCGAATAATGCTGGTGGCAAAACATCTCTCTCGAATATCGAAAACCCACCCCTAATTAATAAGTACCAAAAACTGAAGAAAATGTCGAATTCAGTAAGAAACTTAATACATTTACGCTTATTTTATAGCCTAGAAAATTCATAAAAATTATCCCCCGACTAATGGCAGTGGCCAAACATCTCGCTCAGATCCTAAAAACCCACCCCCCATGCAACCCGATTTTTTCAATCTCGGAAAATCGACAAAAACAGCCAGAACTTAATACAATCTAAGGTATCTAACATCGTGAAAAATTGTCCTTTTTGCTCCCCTAAATAATTCTGGTGTCAAAACATCTCGCTCGATTTTCTAAAACCCACCCCTAATTAATAAGAACCAAAAACTGAAGAAAATGTCCAATTCAGTACGAACTTAATACATTTATGCTTATTTTATAGCCTAGAAAATTCATAAAAATTATCCCCCGACTAATGGCAGTGGCCAAACATCTCGCTCAGATCCTAAAAACCCACCCCCTATGCAACCCGATTTTTTCAATCTCGGAAAATCGACAAAAACAGCCAGAACTTAATACAATCTTAGGTATCTAACATCATGAAAAATTGTCCTTTTTGCTCCCCCTAATAATTCTGGTGGCAAAACATCTCGCTC
>CAKNWW010269852.1:437-13084 GCA_932074435.1 Andricus kollari
AAAAATGTACAAAATTTATTATAAAAAATCTAAACACAAATTTTCGGAAATGCCAAATGCTTTAATTAAAAAATATAAACTGGACTCAAAATTTGGAAATTTTCAAACATTTTGAAAAATCGAAAATAAATTTTTCGAAATAGGAATAAAATATGAAAAATGTTAAAAAATGAATCAAAGGAATCATATATATATATACCGACGTATAAATGCCTATTATACTTCCCCTAAGCTTCTTATCTTATGAAAACAAACATCTCGAGTTCAACTAAACACAGGCCGCCCATCGTCGATGAGATCGCCTTGTGGAGCCTACTTACACCGTACGCTAGTTGCAGGCTTAAACTGCTTAAGTCTGCCTCCACTCAAGCAGTTCAAGCCTGCGAATAGCGTACGGTGTAAGTTTACTCAACTACGATAACGCTTTTGGGCGTTACGGAACGAAACTTAGCTGGACCTACTTTCAACTATAGGATAACTTCTATCCATATATAACTAGAGTTCACGATAAGCTACCCCCAGATTTTCAGTCACGGTTGGAGTTTTGCCAGTGGATCGTTCGCCAAGACGACCTAGACCATGATTTTTTTTCATGAAATATTATGGAGTGATGAGTCTAGTTTTACACGTGAAAGAATATTTAACATCCACAACTATCACTACTGGGCAGAGGAAAATCCTCACAAAAAGGTTGTTCGAGGTTATCAACGCAGATTTATAAACGTTTGGGGTGGAATGGTTGACGAATTCTTGGTACGTGTAAATAATCAGTTGATCTCAAACACGTGTGCTAAATAAGGAATCTTATATTGAAATAAAAATAAATTAAATTATAATTTCATTTATACAATAAGCCTAATTACATTGCAGCAATTATTGCCATGGTGGCAGAAACTGCTACGTTGCAAAACCTATTACGATGGGCTGACATCGCAACAAGTTCTGCTTCAATATTGAAGTATTACCAACCAAAATTCGGGCCTGATTATGAAAATTTACGATTTAATCCCGAATATCATGTTTCCGTAGGGTCTTGAGAGAAAATTCTCAAATGTAAATTATTGTTAATTTATTTGAATGAAAAAGTCCTAATTGAAAAGTCTTAAGCTTGAATTTCAAAATATTGCAAAACATAGCAAAAAGTGAATAAATCATAAAATAAATACGTCTTACCTTTTTTAACCTGAATTAGTAGTTTGCTAATTCAGTAGTGGAAATTTGTGATCCAATAATGTATTAAAAGTGAAATCGTTACGATTTTAGTTCAGTAATGTACTGAACTTCGCACAATTTAGTTATTAAAATTTGAATAGTCCAGATCATGTTAAGTAAACTATGTTCTTACATAAATGAAAAAAAAAAATTATAACCAAAAAAATTCAAACTATAACACGTCTCCAGGTGACACCGTACATAATGCCTGATAGATTCAATGGTCAGCTTTATGTTCATTTCTTGCAAGACGAACTACCAGAGTTTTTAGACGAATGCGGCGTGCCAAATATTTTGCAACAAATAATGTGGTTTCAACAAGATGGACTTTCACCCCACGTTGCACTTGATTGCTTGGTCTCCACGATCACCTGATTTAACTCGACTGGAATTTTTTCTGTGGGGTTATTTAAAATACTGCATTTACATGGAACCAGCAGCAAACCTCGAAGTTCTTCAAGACAGAATGCGCGAACCTTGTGGAAGTGTTACAATTCTTGTGGATGTGATTGAAAGAGCAAATCTTTGCATAGAACAAAACGGTGGTCACATCGAAAACCGGCTGTAGTCCAGAAAAGCAGATCAAACAGGCACTTTATTAATTACAAGTGCTGGATTATTATTATTACAAGTGTATTATAAGAGCAATATTAAAGATCGAATTATTAAGTTTAAAAACAAAGTTTTTTCGAACTCTGATACCCTTAGTGTCACTCTTTAGGTATTGAACCCACTCCCTCGCTCAGTGTAACGCTATTTATGGACGTCGCATTATTAAAAATAAAGAAACTAATTTTGTAATCAAATTGAACAATATAATTTTATTTGTTAATAACTCCATTAGTAAAATTTGACTTGAGATTACTTAAATAATAATAACTAATTGAACCATTAACTATCTTTTTGCTTTTCAGTTAGTCATTTTTCATTAATTCAGACTTAATTAGATTGTAGAGTTTTACTCGCCTGCCACATTCGACTTATGTGAACCTTAATTAGTTAACTGATACTTGCCACAAACTGTATTTCAGCCAACCATACAAAAAAAAAATTTCAGGAAAAGCTCTTAGTCTCCGATTTAAAAACAATAAATTGACCTCTCTAACTATGAAAATTTCATTAAATTTAACTATCCGTTACTCAAATGATGGCTGACTTCCACCATTACTAAGTAATTGCAATGAACTAATTATTTATTAGTCAAATCTAACTCATTCTCAGTAAAAAATGTAGCGTAACATTTTTGAAAATTTTACTAATTTTATAGTCAAATTGGAAAACATACTTTTTTTAAAATAAATTCTTTCGTGAAATGGAACTTGAGATTAGTTAAATGATAATAACCAATTGAATCGGTAGCTATCTTTTCGCTTTTGAATTAGTCATTTTTCATTAATTCAGACTTGCTTATAAAGTAGTCTTACTTACCTGCCACACTCGAGCTACGTAAACCTTCAATCACATATTCAGTTGTTAATTACTATTAATTAATTAATTAATTAATTGATTGATACTTGGCCATAAATTGAATTTCATTCTAATAGTGAAAAAAAATATATCAGAAAAAGCTCTACGGCTTTGATTTAAAAACAATATATTCACCTCGCTCACTCTGAATATTAAGTTAAATTTAACTAATTATTACTTGTCATCTTTGTGATCAACTTCAATCATTTAGATAAAAAGATAGTTTGTTGGTTTATTATTTTTCTAATCATTTCACGTTTCGTCGTTGCGAATTTGTTTTCAAAGGTCCCGCAACGTGATTGACAAGCTTTGACCTTCTTCATCTCAGAAAATAATGAGTATTCAACATTCTAAAGCTTTAAAATATGATTTTAGTTTTTCACCAGTATTCGAGCTAAGTGGTCCGCATGCAAAATATCTCAAGAAATACGCATCCTATGAAAAAATATCCCAAATAAAAACCTTTTATTTTCGAGGGGGAAAAGCTAATTTAAACAAATTGACCCCACCCCACCTCCCAGGAGGCGGGGGGGGGGGTAACTTTGTAATTTCAAATGGAAACCGCAATTTTTTTCACAGATTTAGATTCTCCTTCATGAAATACCCTCCCCCCTAATTGTCTCCTGGGGTGTGGGGTGGGGTAAATTTTGTTCAAAGTCGGTTTTCTCCTCGAAAATAAAAAGTTTTTATTATGGATATTTTTTCATAGGATAGACATTATCAGTTCTTCCGACTCTCGCCTCGGAAGGGTCGAGTGCGTATACTACGCTATATAATGCATTCCAAGTGAAAACCGTATAGGCGGTCTCGGCTTATTGCGCAGTTGAAAAAAGTCGTGGTCCGTTACTGTTTTTGTTGGTGTACGACAATTTCCCAACTAAAAATCAATATGATAGAATAAAAAAACGACCCAAATATTTCGCGAAATAGTGAGTTTTGTGGCATGACGTCGATTTGTGGAAATGCCAGCCGTCAGGAAGGTTAGTACATGATACTGCAACTGCATACGACTTTTTGTAGAAAATCGTCGAAACGTAAGGGTAAGTTATAAAGACCTTTATAGTAATCTTTTCAAGTGTAGAATGCATTTGCGCAATTCTGTTTCTTCATCCTTTTATCGGCTGAAGACCTTTCAGTTTCACGAAAGACAAGCAACTGTCCAAAATTTGAGGATAGTGGCACTCTAACCGCAAATTTCGGATAGTTTCTTGTATTTCGTGACACTGAAAGGTCGTGAATCGACAAAAGAATAGAATTTGGCTGAGAAAATCCATAGTACACTTGAGAAATATTAATATTTGTACATTTATGACTTTTTCGTTTAGAATATTTCCTCGAAAAAGTTGTCTGCATTCCCACGACGTCATGTCAAAATACTCAATTTAAGGCTTCCCGCTCTTCGGGCCTCTTTTTTTTTTTGGTCACCCACTGATGCGGGCGTAGCCGTACAGCCCGTACAGGGACCGTGGTGGGAGATTTCGAAACTGCGCAAATTAGAATAGGCGTGTATAGGGGGTGTAGAATTAGCCTTGAAAACTCGGGAAAAGGCCTGGAATTTGAATCGGCCCAGTGGATAGACACCCTGACTACATCTCGTAGATAACCCCACAAATGAAAATCGGAATTAGGGCAGTGTGCTTAAACATTCTACGTGAAGTATTATTGAACACCGTAAGACATTTCCGTCGACAAATCGGACTTTGTCAACAAGTAAATGGTGCAACTTTTGAATATCTAATGAATAAAGTAATTTTATAGGAAACCTGCACTTTTCAGGTCTAAAGGATACTCGAAATCCGACCAAGCAACCTCCTCGTGGCGACCATCGGGTAATGCTAATGCTGGCGGTACAACATAATGTTTGTTATCTTAGGGTTTGTGAGCTTGGAACTAAAAAAATCCGACCTTGAAATGATATCTGTATTGATCTTAAGGTTAAGGTCGTTGTCACATTTTAACGTTAAATTATTTCCTTTTTTGAATCCAGTGTCCAAATCAAAGTTTACAATTCAAAAACCATTGTCATCTTCAAATGACCTTGAAAAATGACCACAAGGTCAACATTGTTTAGGTCGTTGTCACACTTCAGGTGCCTTAACAACGTTCATTCCGTCAGAAAACTTAGATAAATAGGTACCATGCAATTTTTTTAATCATTTGACCTTGAATTGTCCTTATTAAGGTCACAAACACAAAGTTGAAAGTATCATTTCAGACGTAAAATGTTCCGCTCTTTCCGAATCCGGTGTCAAAAGTCGGGATCCCCATTTTAAAACAACATAGTTATGTACGTAGATTGATTAAAATGAGACACCCAGTATATACTGGGTATATACTGTATATACAGGGTGTTTTTTTTAACTTGAGACAACGAAATATCTTAAAATCATACGCATCCTACGAAAAAAAATATCGGTAATGAAAACTTTATAGTTTCGAGGGGGAAAAGCGAATTTGAAAAACATTTACCCCACCCCATCCCCCAGGAGACATGGGGGGGTGGTTTTTTTTTTGCCGAATCAAAAAACAAAATTTCGAATAAAACTGATGTATTTCATCAAGGAGAATCTGAATCTGTAATAAAAAATTGGGGTTCCCATTTGAAATTCCAAAGTTGCCCCCCTCCCTGCCTCCTGAGTGGGTGGGGCAGGGTAAATTTGTGCAAAGTCGCTTTTCCCCCTCGAAATTAAAAAGTTTTTATCAGGGATATTTTTTCATAGGATGCGTATTTCTTGAGATATTTCGATGTCTCAAGTTGAAAAAAAACACCCTGTATAGTATATCCAGTGTATACTGGAAAAGATAATAATTATTATAAGATATATATAATACTATACTACTATACTATACTACCTTCAGTAGTATAGTGGTAAGTATCCCCGCCTGTCACGCGGGAGACCGGGGTTCGATTCCCCGCCGGAGAGTCATTCGGTTTCGGTTTTGATTCCTTAGGAATTGAACCGAAGGGCCTATGTCAAAGCCACAGAACGCGTCCTCGGGTTGCAGATAGAGGGTCCCTGTACCACGGGTTTCTGCTGAATATGGTTACAATAGTTAATAAGCAGTCGCGGACAATTATCCAGTGGATGGCACCTGGGTGTGGTGTCTCAAACGGTGAGTCTGGGATACCGGGCGACCTCTCAGAGTATGCAGCCTTATCCTTGCATTCGGGGCTCTACAAGGATGGACGAAACCTTTTCCCTAGCTGCTCGTGGGAACAACAATGACAACACCAAACATAGTTGTAGTAAGTGCGGTTCAAAACAATCGAACGCGCAGGGCTCCCGACAATGGGTCGGACAACAATGCCGGCTATCCTAGAGTTGGGGGAGCCAATCAAGACAAGGTCAATGCGATTGACCGGCAGAATCTCGTTACTTTTAAGTGTACGGATCGAATCAGAGACGACCTGCTTAAATGCAATGATACCAGTATGGCCCCTGAACGGAAAGGTTACATGGCACGACTGCATATTATGTGGTGCGAGAAACACCCAGAGCTCTCGCATTTTTCGCATAAACGTCTGCGAAACTGTGCCGAGGAACTCCGAAAAAGGGATTATATAAGCGGAGCGCCCACTCAACCGCAGCCAGAAGAAGCCGGTAACAGAGAAAGAGAGGCGACACTGAGACCAACCGCGAGCAGACATCCAATATAGGAAGAGCGACGCTTCAGGACCCGGAGAAACATAAACATTCAGGTTTCTCTTAAGCCCAAGCATCTGCAAACCGTCAAACAAAACCAACGGTTGATCGTAAGACCAAAAGACGAATGCATCAACTCAGGACAAAGATAGGCTGGGCCAGACAGTACGCGTCCCGTATTCAGTGTGTCATTGACCACATAACATCTGGCAGGACTTTCACTGCCAAGGTTCGACAGTTCGCGCGCGAGCTGCGGATCTGTCATCACACACTTGACAAGTCAAAGCTACTGACCATCAGGCAGCATATTGTTGACAGAATACGAGTACTATCTAACGCTAGGAGAAGTCTAGAGCGGAGAGGGAGGTGGGTCAGAGAAAATCAACAGTTTTTGTCTGACCCATCTCGACTCTTACAAGACCCTCCGGTTACTGTCGAACACCCGCCCACACCAGAGGAGGTCGAGGCCTTTTGGAGAGCAGTCTACGAAGTTCAACATCCACTGAAAGAACACTCGAAGAATATAAATCGCTTCAAGGAGCTGTGCAGTGCCCTCATAACACCTGAGGAGGAATGCCCACCTATCATGAAGAACTATTCCGCTCCTGGACCAGACGGTATCAAGACCTTGTGTTGGAAGAAGTTTCCTTCAATCCACTAGCATCTGGCCCGCATTTCCACCTCATATCTAAAGTCGGAAGAGCCTATTCCGGAGTAGTTGGTAAAAGGGCACACAGTGCTCCTGCCGAAGACGGGCAACTTAGCTGACCCTAAAAATTACAGGCCAATAACTTGTCTTAACACACTGTATAAGATCTTCACAGCTATCCTAAATGATAGGATTGTTTGGACAATTGGACCTGTGTGCCGATAGAGGTACGAACAACGTGGCTCAAAGAAAGGCGTAGCAGGATCTCGGGAGAACCTGCTCATCGATAGATAAATCTGTAAAGACGCAGCATTCTATCAGCGTTACCTATCGATGGCCTGGATTGATTACCGGAAAGCTTTTGATTCAACCTCCCATAGACTTATCATGTGCCTGTTTGAAAGCTTGAAGGTTCATCCACACATCGTGAGGTGCATAGAGAGATTAATGCCGCTTTGGAAAACCAGATTTACTATCTCATCTGGAAAACATCGTGTGATCACTAACAGTGTCACCTTTCAGAGAGGTGTGTTTGAGGGCGACACCATGCACCCTCTCCTCTTTTGCCTCACATTATTGCCACTATTTGTCGCACTTAGCCATTCTGAAGGGTACCTCTGCGGCAAACCTGGAAATCGAAAGCATAAAGTCACTCATGTATTTTACATGGATGATCTTAAGATCTATGCTAAAAATCAAGAGAAACTACATCTAGCTCTAGACATTGTCGAAGAGTACACTCAAGAAATTGGAATGGAGTTCGGGTTAAAAAAATGTGCCAAGGTTTATTTGAAGAAAGGAAGACTTTTAATGGAATCCCGGAAGACCCTGAGCTCGTCGACAGAAGCGCTATAGGACACCTTGGCCCTGGAGAGACCTATACATATCTGGGCGTGCCACAGAGCCGCACTCAGGACGTGACATCTATAAAGGATACTATCCGAGGCTGATACAAGCGTCTCATTCGACGGATTTTGTCTTTCGAACTGCCGGCGAGGTACAAAGTATCTGCGACGAACATGCTTGCGGTCCCGGTAGTACTCTATTCATTTGAAGTGTTTCAATGGACGAAGGACGAGCTCAGATCCCTCGATATCAGGTCCCGAAAGGTTATGCACATGAACAAAAGCATGCACCTTAAATCTTCTGTACCGCGACTTTACATCTCACGCCGTCAAGGTGGTCGCGGAATACTAAATATTGAATGTCTTCACAACAGGATTATTTTGGGTACAGCACGTTTAGTCGCAAATGGACAAGACCCTCTTCTTAAAATGGTCAGGAAACACAAAGAATTGGGTAAAGGGGCGTTTCTCTACAAAGCAGCAGAGGCTGCTGAAACACTCGGCCTTCACTTCAATATTAGGGATGAGCAAAGTCCATCAAATCTTATCGGTCTCGACTATTCACTCCTGAAGGCCCGGATTAAGAAAGCACATGAGAAAAGCTGCCGCGAACAGCTCCTCAAGAAGAAGATGCACTGCATCTTCGACAGAAATGTGGAGGATCTGTCGATGTCCTATGAGCTAACGTTTGCTTTCCTCAAATCACCCGGATTGAAGTCGGGCACGGAGGGTTTCATTTTGGCATGCCAAGACGGTGTCATTTCCACTCTAGCATACCGTCGCCACATTTTGAGCCAAGACATTCCCGATTATAGTTGCAGAGCGTGTCATGCACACCCCGAGCATCTGGGACACATACTATCTGGTTGTCCAATTCATGCGGGAACGACCTACATCTAAAGGCACAATGCGGCACAAAGAGTGCTTTATTACCATCTCTGTCACTCTTACGGCATCAGCTTA
Organism: Andricus kollari; assembly: GCA_932074435.1. Taxonomy (NCBI): domain Eukaryota; kingdom Metazoa; phylum Arthropoda; class Insecta; order Hymenoptera; family Cynipidae; genus Andricus; species Andricus kollari. The sequence continues at coordinate 9,218 of CAKNWW010269852.1, forward strand.
AATACCGCTCCGCTAAACGCTCCGAGGGAAATAGAGTCAATTGTCGGGAATGAGAAGTGTCGGATATACTGGAACTTCATATTCTCGACAATTGTTTATGTTGCGCACTCGAGGCCTGACATAGTTCTTCTTGACTTCGAGAAACGAACTATGTTCGTTATCGTATTTTCGGCACCAGCTGACAAAAACATCATAGCCAAGGAGAATGAAAAGAAAGAAAGGTACAAAGAACTTATAAGGGAGTTGCGACGGCTATACCCGGAATATTCCGTTCAGCTAATCGTCTTGATCATCGGCGCTCTTGGAGGTGCCAAGGTTTCACTGGTTTGTTGCCTGAAAAGCATCCCTGCGTGTCAAAAAAATGCTAAGAGCCTTGCGGGGAAAATGCAGAAGGCGGACGTCCTTGGGTCGCTCCGTGTCCTCAGGGCGCACGAGACTTTTGCCGGATCATCGTATTGAATTCGTCGCAGACTGTAACCACCTATCTCACGGTCGTGAGACATGGTTACAGCTGCAATTTTACCGCGATTTTGCTGGGAGCGGGTGCAATTTTTCAGATTAGGACCTGCTCCTAGCGAATTCCTGCAGTTGTCCTTATGACAAACTTTTATATACATACACGGTCCCACTGAGAGCCGGTGTCATTTTTAGATGGCACTGCTCCCAGTGAGACCCTGCGGTGGTTGTTTAACCTTATTTTTTAATTACATATATAGGGGAAATTGGGGAATTGTGAGACATGTCAACTTTTCACCACATTTGAACATTTACACATGCACAGGGCGGTCATCCTCTTGTCATAACCCAAGCTCATTTTTCTAGTAGTACTTGGTGTGTACACGCACTTGTTAGCTCTGTGCGAAAACCACTTGGAAAAAATTTACAAATATTTATTTACTGCGTTCGCTTTTGCATTATTTTCACAACATTTTTCGTAGAATCAGCGCAGGTAAATATGCTTATAATTATCGTGTGGCATTGATATTTCGACTCCCAGAAGGATTTTTGCATGAACATTCAATGAGTGAATCATTATTTGCCATCTTCTAAATCAAAGCGTTTGGGAAATTGTGACAGTGTTTTATTTATTCATTTTTTTTTCTTTTTTTTTTCTTTGAATGAAAATAACTTTCCTGTCATTTCCAAACATTCAATAAATATCTTCTATCGATATTTTTCATTTTTGACTTAATTCAAACGGTGTCTCACATTTCCCCAACTTATTTGATAATCTCAAAATCGCATATTTTTTTTAAGATGCATTTTTTTCGGCAGATAGCAATTTCGAAAAACCGCTTTAACGAGAAGTTAGGTTTTCCCCATAGTACGAAATTTAGTTTAAAAATTTGCCAATTTCCCCTGCAGGTTGTCCCAGACACAAGTGTGTGGATGTATATAGCTGTATAGACATACAAAAAAATTGAAAATTCCTTTTCCAAAAATCATTCGAAGCTTTAGTTTTTGAGTTATAAAATATTTAAGCCGGACCAATCAGGGGCGTCATATAAGGAGTCGCGTGTGCGTGAGCAGGGTTTCAACGCAGTTTTATCGAAGCGAGCGCAGAGGTGGGGTTAGCGAAGGCAGAACAGTACGTTGGACTCCTGTTCACGCACACACGCCTATTTGTACGGCGCTCCTGATTGGTCCAGCTTAAATAACTTAAAATCTAAAACTTGAACTGATTTTTGGAAAATGAATTTTCGATTTATTATTTTTATTTTTATACAGCTATATCTTGAGTCTGGGACAACAGGGAGCAACTACCATCTAAAAATAATAACGGCTCCCAGTAGGACCGCGGTAAATCACACTCATGGCCACGTCTTACAACCGTGAGATGGGTGGGCACAGGACACGATGAAATCACAACGACAGGCCGGCGAAACCCTCGTGTGTTTTGAGGACACGAAGCGAGCTAAGGATGATAGCTTTCTGCATCCATTTCGCGTGTGTCTTGGCATATTTTTGGCACGCGGATATGGCTTTAAGGTTACGAACCAGTGATAGTTTCGCACCTCCGAGAGCACCTATCACATGGACAATTACTTGTACCGAATATTTTGGGTACAGTCTTTGCAGCTCCCTTTTATGGTCTTGATACCTCTCCTCCTTTTTTTCTCCTTGGCAGTGATGTTTTATTCTGACGGGGCCGAGAATTCGATCACGAATATAGTTCGTTTCTCGAAGTCTTGAAGAACAATGTCAGGCCCCGAGTGTGCAACGGAGACTGCTGTCCGAATATCGCAGTTCCAGCAAATTTGGCACTTCTCGTTTTGGACAATTGACTATCTCCCTTGGAGCGTTCGGCAGGGCAGGGTCGCGGCCAACACCGCAAGAGCGAGAAAGATGGCAATAAAGCACTCTTAGGGCCGCATTATGTCTGTAGATGTACGTCGTTCCTGAGTGGGTGGGACACCCCGATAGTATGTGTTCCAGGTACTCAGCGTGTGCATGACACGCTCTGCACCTATCGCTGGGAACTTCCTGACATAAAATGCAGTTACGGTATGCTAAGGTGGAAATGGTACCGGCCTGGCATGCGAAAATAGAACCCCCTTAACCTGAATTAAGCCCTGATGATCTGAGGAAAGCATTTTCTTGTCGAGTAGCTCGTGATGGAATTTTTGAACTTCTGCTTTTTTCACTTCGGCTTTCAGAAGTGAAGCATCTAGATGGAGTAATGCACTTTCCTCACTTCTGATGTTAAAATTCAGGCCAAGGGTCTCGGCCGCTTGCTCCGCGGTTTTGTGAAGGAACGCTCCTTCACCAATCATCTCGTGGGTCCTCACACCGGAGATTCAGAAGTCTGCGTCCGCCTTGACGGCGTGAATTGTATAATCGCGGACCTGACGAATTTATATGCAAGCTTTTACGCATATCCATGATCTTACGTGTGGTGACATCATGGGCCTTAAGTTCGTTCTTCGTCCAATGAACCACCACAAACGAGTAGAGTAGAACCGGGACGGCAAGCTTTTTAGTCGCAGATACCTTGTTCAAGGCCCACAGATTGGAAGACCAAATGTGTCGAAGAAGATGCTTGTATCTGCTTTGGAGAGACTCCTTTACTGATTTTACGCCCTGAATGCGGCTTTGAGGCACGCCCAGGTATGTATAGGTCTCTCCAGTGTAAAGATGTCTGATAACACTTATATCCACAAGCTCGTGATCCTTGGGAACGCCAACAATCTTTCCGTTCTTCAGATGAATTTGGGCACATTTACCCAATCCAAAGTCCATCCCAATCTCTCCTGCGTACTTCTTGACGATATTTGTGGCAGTTTGCAGTTTGCCTTTACCACAGGCATAGAGCTTCCGCTCATCTATATAAAATACATGAGTGACCTTATGTTCGCGCTGGTTTGTGTCGCCACAGAGGTATCCAGAAGAATTTCGTAGTGCGAGAGATAGAGGCAGAAGTGTGATACAAAAAAGCATGGGGCTCATGGTATCGCCCTGAAAGGCGGCCCGCTGAAAGGTGACGTTGTTTGTTGTCACACGATAATTTCCAGATGAGATATTAAATCTAGTTTTCTAAAGAGGCATCAATCTCTATGCATCTCACTATGTGTGGATGCACCTTCAAGCTTTCCAACAGACAGATGATAAGTCTATGAGAGGTTGAATCAAAAGCTTTCCTGTAGTCAATCCAGGCCATTGACAGGACGCGTTGATGGGCTGCAGCATCTTTGCAGACACACCTGTCAATTAGCTGGTTCTCTCGACAGCCTGTACACCTTTTTTTGAGCCACGTTGTTCGTACATCTCACGCCACACAGGCTCAATTCGTCGAACAATCCTGTTGTTTAGGACAGCTGTAAAGATATTATACAGTGTATTCAAACAAGTTATTGGCCTGTAATTCTC
>CAKNWW010269911.1:0-22225 GCA_932074435.1 Andricus kollari
TGTTCACGAACTCTTTGGAAATTTAAATCAATCATTTTCTTGAATTTATATATCCGACTGTTTCTAAAACATACAAAATTAAATATCGTTTTTCTTAAAAAGTTTAGGAACTTAGAAATATTTTCAAGTGAAAATTATACATCGAAATTCAAAAGAATCGATCTTTTTTAGTAAACTATTAAATTAAATTTTTTTGAAAATGTTTCGTCCACTCATCTATGTTCTATTCTTTTTTGTTCTTATTGCAATACTTGCAATACGTTGAGACAAGATTATTGATTATTCATGCCATCATAACATTTTTCTAGGATTTTTTAAGAAACTTCACTTTCTTTAGAAAATTTATATTGAAATGAAGAGTCTATTTTATTAATCTTCAAATTAAAATTGAGAATTTCTATAAAGATTGAATTTTATTGTATCAAATTATTGTAGATAAGACAATTTATTTATTCTAAGAACTAAAAATAGATACATAAATCCAAGTAAGAAAAATGACGTTGATGTTATAGACGACTACTTCAGATGAATGCTTAATCATTTACAATGAGTATAATTTTGAAATTTACTTAGGTGAAATCATCAGATTTAAAAGACCTCAATTACAATTTATTTGCATTTCAAATAATTCCACTTAAAATCTATATGTTAAAACCCCAAGGTAAATACTCCAGAATTACAAACTGAAATAAATGAAATTATTCTGAAACACTTAAAAGTTTTCAACTTATAAGAATATTATACATATTTTCTTACATAATTTCAGTTTTAATATCTCTATGAGTGTAACTTATTGTTTAACTAAACAAAATTAAATTCAATAAGAGCGTGTAAATTAGCATTTATTCAGTTAATTTAAAAAGCTATAACATTAAAACAATGAAATGATGAAATAAATTGTATACATTCAAAAGAACTGAGAAAACAATCAATCTTATAAAGATAAAGAATAGTTTAACTTTTCGGTTGTTCCATTCCAATCGAAAAGCTTACATTTATTCAATTAGTGAAAAGTGTAAAGAAGAGGGTCTGATTCATTCTGAAAAAGAATTGTTCTAATAGAAGCTTGCACGATACAATGGCTTATATAAAAATAAAATCATAAAGTTGTAAGGATTTATTTGTCTAATTTGCATATTGAACCATAATCACATTATGATTTGTTTTGAGCTGAGTATATATTTTAAAATGTATCAATTAGAAATTCATAAAATTATATATTTATTTCAAATGCAGTTCAGATCCTGTTATTTATCAAAATAAAGAAATTTATCAATTTAATGTATCTGTCTGAAATGATGTTGAATGCAAAAAAAAAATTCTTAAAATTTGGACTCACCACTGTAATGGGAAAGGCCACAACTATGCACAATTTGGTGTTTTCTTCTTGGGCTCGCACAGCGGTAGATTGGGAGGAACAATATAAATGGGGCCATGATTGAAGGGCTCTCTGCGGATATAGCCAGGGCCAGAGCCATGAGTACCACAGCCAATGTGATATATATAGCCACCTCTGCCGGGGTCCTCACCTTTTCCACCCCCTTTTACGCCACCTCTTCACCCTCCTCCGTTTTGGCGTCAGAACCGGCCATCTGAGACAGTGCACACTATAAAGAAGACAATAACAGTTCTTACCGATACCATGTTCAATTTTAATGATTTTGATATGTGTTTCTTATCTCGCTTTATATACCGATGAAGCGATCCCCCTTCTACTTGTAACGATCAACATTTTCATATTCTGTTAAGGCTATGTATAATTATGATGGCTATCATCGTTGCCTAATGACAATTCCAATAAAACTCTTTTTGAGGGTTCATTTGTAGTTTGTTGATATCCGATAGATGGCGACATAAAAAAATGACCTGTAGTCGGTGAACGTTTAAAACCTAACCTTAAAAACGGCCACATCTCATGTCCACTACCTTCCTTTCAAGAATGACTAATATCTTATCATTTAAGTGTCTGTCGTAAATTTTTCACATTGTAATATTACTGAATCTGTATCATAACGTAAAAGGTGAATCATTAACTTGAAAAATCTTCGAAATGAGTTGAGGCCGAAAATGAGCTATGTGGGAAAAGTCTATATTAGAATTCATACTTTGGGTTCCTTTGGAACAATTTATCATTTTGGGTTTCTTTTCAGCAAGAGAGGTTCCTTTTTATTGCTGCTCTACTGGGACAAAAATAGGTTCTAATAGAAATGCTAGTTTTTTTCTGTGGAAATTGGAATTTGTCAAAGAATTGTTTCGTCACTAGTCCACAAATTCATGAGAATAAATTTAATGTAACGCAGGAGGAGAGGCAGCAAACGTGCATGTGTGGAGTACGATTATGATCATAATCGTTCTTCGCGTATGCGCATTCGCTGTCGCCCCTGTACGATTATGGACGCGTTAACCTAACCTCAAATATCAGACGTAAAAAAAATGTAAATCATACCTTTGTTACAAAAAATATCATGTTCACCAATAAAGCAAACGTCTTTTTATCCTCCCAGGTACACAATATGCTATTATTTATTCTTGAAGAATGTATTTATTTAAATATTTTTCAATTTGACACGTTTAAATTTGAAATCGTTTAATTTTGAAGGCTTTTTATTTGAAATGTTCACTCTTGAACGGATTGAATTAAAATTGCAACTCTTTAATGAAAGTTTTCACTCTTTTAAATTTGAAACTGATTCTTTATGATTGTTTCGTAATTTGAAATCTTAAGATGTTGAGTGCGTGTATTCGGGCTTGCATTTGTTACAACATTATGATATATTTTTATAAATTCTTATAGAAACGATTCGAAAAACTGAAATCTTGCGGAATTTTAACTTCAGTTCAATATAATTAAATCATTTGAACCACTTTTGAATTTTAAAAATGCACTGTCTATGGTTACGGAATTTCCCGAAACGTTGGCATAAAATATAATTTAAAATTCACTGTTTGAAAAATTGATACAATGATTGTCTTTGTATGTTGACAAAACTTTTATTTAAAAAATTAAAGCTAGAAAAATTATGTATGAATTTATCTTTTGATTTCATATGTAAACAAGAAATAGTAAATTTATATCATTGGAACATGAAGAATCAGTGACATATGTCTTTATACTGAATCATAATCAAATAAATTCATTCTCATTTAGCTAATAACTTAAAAACAGAAGTAATTTATTTATTTCTGATTTAAATAAATTGACAGGTAGACTGGTTATAATAACCAATTTAAAATTTCATTTTCACCAATGGATTTCAAGCTACAATATATCCTTAAATACTGAAAAATTAAGTCAAGTGGATATATTCATGCTCGCTTACCATTATTATCATCAATTATTATCACTTACATATATCGCATATTATCGCATTATCGCTGATCATTATTTTATCATGTTTACTTACTCTTCAAACATTGTCAACTTTTAAAGATTAAATTGTTAAAAGTTCAACATCCCATTTATAGAATTCTTCATATTTCAAGGCACAATTTAACTTGATCTAAAACTTAGTTAATTTTCCACGGTGACAATGTTAAACGTTTTAACAAAATCTAAATCAGTAAAATTTCACTAATTACTAGTGAAATTCTACTAATTCAATGAGAGAAAAGTGAGCTACTATATGAATTTATTTAGGGATGTATATAACTATATATTAATTAAAATGCGATTATAGAAATAGTAAAAGTGACAAGTAGAAATATTATTTTAGAACCTTTAATCTGAACCTGAACGAGCTGGAAAAGTGGTTAGAGTTGTGGAAAATTCCGTAACCATAGACAGTGCGTAATGTTATAGGTTAATCGATTCGTCTTAAGTCAAGAAATCTTTTATATTCTTGCATAAACTTTAAATAATTTCAAAGAAAGAAGTTTTAATATAAAAAAACAATTTAAAAAATACAAATAATGATAAAAAAACTATAATAAATAATTTTAGAAAGTCTGTATCAGTTGTAAGGTATTAGTATTAAAAATAAACCTTCTCAGTTTGATCAATGTACCTGCAACCGTCTTCAACCATTTGAAAGCTTTCTCTATCAGGAAGCAAAATTAGTGATGAACGGGAAATTTCAATAAAAGAACGTAGGCAATGTAATATTTTCAACTTTAATGACTTTAATGATAATAGTTTTTGAATTGATTAATTTAATCAAATTTTCGACTAGTCTCTGAACAAAAATTAGTGAAATTTCACTAAGTTGTAGTAAAATTCTACTAATTCAATTAGAAAAAAGTGAGTAACTAAAGAGTAGTAGAAAATTACTAATTCGATCAGCCTAAATATTACCTCATTCGATAGTGTATTTGCTCATTGATTGGAAATGTATAAACTAATTTATCGCTATATGCATATATTAATTCAAAGAAGGTTATAAAAATAAGAAAGGTGACAAGTCAAGGAGTTCACACGTTGATTATTTCACTTCAGGTCCACGACTTCATAACGAATCGGAACCAATTGACAAGAAAAGTTTATTAATTGCTTAAAAACAAAAATCACTAAATTATTATTCAAAACACGAACACCTTAGTTTAAAAAACAAGTCACCGGGGTACTTTTAAAGTTGGAATTTCGCAAACCCGCTTTTTGGGAAAGACGCATCTGAAGTTGGCGAGTGCCATAAGCGAACGTGTTACATGTTTTGTTCAAGCATAAAAATTACCCACTTCCGGTCACTTCCGGAACACACGGATAATGTCGCCTGATAAAGCATAAATTGGCGTATGATTTTCGACCAAATCCCAGAATCGGTTCTACAGCCTTTTTTTACAAACATGCAAGTATCTCCTAAACTACGTTTGACAAAGTGGTACTTTTTTTGTGGATTGATACATATTCTCTAACTTTATCAGTCAAAAACTCAATTACTTATTTGATTGGTAATATTTTCACTAATTCAGCATAAGAAAATTTTTTAATTAAAATTTAGTTCAGAAGGCTTAAATTTCCTATTTTTTAACTTTAAACGATGACATTTTTAATTCTTTGAACTACACTTAATTATCCTTTGATGCTTAATTACGCTTTAAACTATATTAAATTTTGTATGTCGGATTTACAGCATTTTTATTTTTTAAATGACAAAATTATAATATGCAAATAGTTTTATTTTGAAAACAACAAATATGAGCGAGTTAAATTTCATTCGGACTAATTTTAACATCTTAAAATTGAAGGGAAAAGTAGGGTTTTGGTCAAAACTATACTTGTATCTCCAACGATTTAAATGTTGTGTTCTTGTAGTTTTTTAGCTCTGGACTAATAAAAGTTATTCGAATTTTTATAAGTCATGTTCAAAATGCTAATTTTTGGGTTTGAGTAGGGGATGATCTAGGACTTGCACAATGAATGTATTGGCACTATAATCATCTGCCAAAAGCAACCAGATGTGGGTATATTTGTGATGTTCGAAGAAAAAGTATATTACGTGTGATTGTGGTATGCGCCAACTTTAGATAAGTTATTCTCGAAAAGCGGTTTTTCTAAGTTAAAATCCCGGGAATTTATCCAGCTCTATGACCCTATATGTAATTATATACCGCCCAGAAGGGTCCTTTCCGTGAGGAAACCCACATATGCTGTTAAAATTGAAATGGTTGAATGAAAATAAAAAAAAAATAAAAAGTTACAAAGACAAACAAACAAAACTTCACATTCACGCAGCCAGACTTATTAAAAAAAAAGAATTCATTGATTGACGAAAAAAGTACCTCAGAAAAGGAAATAATCCAATCGGACTCAGAATGAACGTAAGGAGCCCCCAAAAAATTATGTAAAAAGCCTTTCGGTCAATCTTCGGTCAAATGCAGCTTTCTGACACTTCATGTATTTTGTGCGAGGTGCTTTATATATTGAAAAATTTATCAAACGTAAAATTTACTTTTAACACCAGGGAGTCTTTTTAAGAAAGTGAACTTCAGTTTCCTCTCTCTGAATTTCCAATTTCCAAATCTGCAACAAAATGAAGGACCTCTTTCCCTTCCTTGCAAAGTTCCTTCCAGCAAAATTTCTCTCTCGCCTCTTCAAGCTGCTCCTGACTCAGCATATCCTGGAGCCAGGATAACCCTTCGCGTGCAAGAACGTTCTTTTCCCGAACGGGGAGAGCGTCAGCGAATTCTGATGTGCCTGCTACAGGCGCGAGGGTACTTAAGTCGCCGGTATTTCCAGGCTTTCGGTCTGGAGGACACCAGAGCAGGGGTGGTTCTTGGTTCTCGCTTCTTGAACATAGAACCAGGGCCTCCCTCAGACCCTTACCCCTTGCCATACACCCCCTACCCCCAACCAACCAGATTCCCAACGCAAGATGCCTTAAATAAATGAAACTTCTACTTGCGCTACACGCGCAAGAACAGGCGGCACCGGCATATAAATTCTCTCGCTTCGTAATTTCAAACTCAAACACGAAGCGGGGTACTCGCACCACTCCGTCTCACCCATCCCGCTCGGTTCCTTCCCTTAGAATTGGTCGTAGCTGGTCCTAGAACCTTAGAAATAAGGGATGATGCAGGAGCTGAGATTTTAGGGTGAAAGCCGGAAAGAAGACGGTGGAGGGAAAATGGAATGGTGAGAATAGAAGGGACGACAATAATTATCATTATTATCATGAAAACGGCAGGCGTTGGACCGTTGCGTCGTTCTGGTTCCAGACATCCGAGATCGAAAGTCACGTCTGCTTGGGTGAATTAGGGGTGGTAAAGTCTACTGAAGCTGGAGTGTGGCTGGATTTAAATGAGGATAATTAATTCTTTTATTTTAACCTCTAGGATTTAATTTGGCTAATATTTATACAATGATACTTTAGATGATATAGAATATTTATTAGAGAGTACAATTATTAAGGAGCAATTTCTAGCAAATGTCATCACGTTTTCATAACAAATATAAAAATCTATAATCGCGTGATTTATTTTTGTTCTCTCATACCAAAAGACATGTTTCTTTTAATTTATTATTAATGAAGATATACCAATAACGTTTCTATTAAATAAAAAAACAAATATTTTGTTTTTAAAGTTTAATAAAAGCTGATATAATTTTTTAGTTAAATTTGTTTTCTATGTCCTACAAAAATATGTTCTTTTTCAAATGTGGAATATTCATTGTGTTCGCTCGATCTTAAAACTAAAGAGCATGTTGGCGTTGAAAGTGCAACATGGACAAGACATGCTAATTTCCGTAGATTTTTGGTCACTGAATCAAAATTTAAAAAGAATCTCTCTATCATATTAGGTCTCTGCTATAATTTTGTTCAAAAGTGCCAACAACAATAGTAGGGTGGGTCGAAAGCTCTATTTTTTGGATTCCAAACGCACGTGTGCTTGAAAGGGGTCTTATTCGAAAGTCTGCCAACTTAGAGTTTTCTTGGTGGATTTGATTCCTAGGTATCCCAGGATTATTTTAAGCTCAAAACCAAAATCGGGGATCGGGGACTTTTTGAAAAAAAATCGATGTTAGTATTTAAATTTTTAGAACCGGGGGTTTGCGTTTTCAACTTTTGCATTTTTCTAGTAACTTCTATGAAAGTAGGTGTATATAGGGTTTTTAGGATGGCTGATTAAGAATACATTGTTAGATTTTCAAAATTCAAGATGGCGGATCCAATATGGTGGACCAATTTTTGAAATTAATGTCTAAAAATTAGTATATGAAGGTTTTTGGGGTCGCTGAGTAAATACCCGTTATAATATTTCCAAAATTCAAGACGGCATATCCACAATAGTGGCCTAAATGAAGTAATCAAATGCTAGTCCCTGATTATGAATATGTTGTCAGTCTTCCATATGAATAATTTGCGAGCCTGGGATTTTCTTGAAGAAATTTGATTTTTTGGCGTATGTACGCCGCCAACGTAATAGTGCGGAAAAGTTGTCTTTTGGAAAGACAAAAAGGGCCGAAAAAAGTTAAAGTCGGTCAATATTTAGTCCACGCGCATCAAAATCAAAGTGTCAATTCTTGACTAATTTTTTTACTAATTTTTTTAAAGCCAATATTTATGCCAATTTTGTTAAGAGTACAGTTTTTGTTACTAAAAAGTAATACTTATACAATTATAAATTGAAAAAATTTCAGTAGAAGTTAGAATTATTGGAAAATTCACAAAAAACGTGTTTTCGATTTGGTTAATTATACATTTTTTTTAATCAAAAGTATTGTGCATTACATTTCTTCAAATGATATCAAAGAAACATACCGTTATTCTCATTATTGTACAAAAAAATTGGGTTCATCGTCTGCAAGGTGTCAAAATCACTCGAAAAAGGGAAAAATCCTGAGTTTGATGAGACAGCAAGATTAATTTTTTGTAATATCAAAATATAATTGCATGTTTCTTCGATTTTGACTAAAGAAATTTGAAGTCCACCATTTTACTTTTTTCTTCAAAGAAATATGCAATTAATATGGAATTAAGTTTGGATGCGTTCGTATAAAAAATCATGTTTCAGTTTTGTGAAGGGAATCAGGTCTATATTTTCATAGCTTGATTTTTTGCAACATAATAAACAAGCATAAGTGTTCTGCTGCATGATATGAAATATGAACCAATTCTACACAATAGTAAAAATGTCAGAAAATTCTATAAAATGTTATTACGTGCTGCAAAACGGTATACTTGGTTTGTTCTATTACTAAAAGTAAAAACGCCAAAATTGTTCAAAAACTGAAACTTTGACCTCGAGGCCCGAGGGTTACATGAAATTTTTTTTTCTTGGTCTCGATGCGTTTTCCTAGAAGTCAAATTTTTCTCACTATTATGTTTTAGGTCTCAAAAAAACAAAGAAATTTTACACACCCCAATGATTAGTCCTTTCAAAATGAGAGAAAGCTCATTGATTTGATATAAGGGTAATTGCCAAAACATTGACCACTTTAAGTTCTAATCATTTTCCACTTTTCTTTAAAAAGAATTGTTTTTCTAAAATCATCCTAGTAAAAATAAAAACAATTTAGTGAAGTTAAAAAATTGTTGACGACTTCGTTAGGAAATTACAAATGAAAAAAATGCAATTCGTTTTGTTACTTCTATTTAGAAAAAAAAGATACAAATTAAGAGTACAGTTCATAATTTCAGAGTTGAGGATTTTAAATATAAGTTAAAAGTCTGTGCATCAAGTGTTTTGTCTGGTCAGGCTGTATTGCTATTTTTGGATAATTCTGGAAAATAATTATGCGAATTATTCATAATATGGGCTAAAATTAATAATTTCATACTAATAAAAATTTTAATATAGTTTAAAATATATTTATAATTATTATTTATTATTTATATAAAATGAGGAAGCTCATTTCTCTCTCAAGCTTAAGATGGTTCCAGTCCAATATGTCGAAGGCATTTTTGTTAGAGTTGGATTTTTTGAATAGCCTGTACAGGGCTATCCCGGTATATATCATTAGTCACGGACTTATTTTTGTAAGTTAATTAAGTGATCTGATAAGAGCAGTGTGCCTAATTTGATATATTGGACAAGCCTGGTTTTTACCCCATCATCCACGGGCTGGGTTACAGCCAAGTGCATGATGTAATTAGTATTATTATTTAATATTACATTTCTTTTTTATTATCTATTTATTATTTAATTATTTATTTATAAAATGCCGGGTAACGCTCAATATTCATTTATCACACTACAGAATGAAAGGATGTTTTGTAACGCTGAAATCAAAATCAAACAAATCGTGAATATAGTCATTTTTCCAAAATTTAAAAATATTTGTATCTGTTCTCAATATATTTTGAAAAGATTTTTGAAATTATTTAGTGTCCAAAAATCTCGTTGTCTAATATGTTTTACTTTTTGGCAACCACCGATAAGTAAATTGAATTAACCGACTCAGATTGTAGTATCTTTCCTAAAGGATACTCATCTCGTAAGTAATATATTTTATTCCTAAGTAAAATCTCTGAATTTAATTGAAAACGACCCTCCATCTCTCTTTTCTGATCACACCCAATATCCATAACAAATGAAAATAAAATAAAAATATTGCCACACTTAGGAAGCAGAATTAATTAAATGTTTTTGTAGTACACCATAAGGAAGGCTGGAAGTTCCGTCATCCTTCTTCTCCTCCTCCAGCTCATTCACGAAGAGCAAGGAGTGTAAGAGAGTGAATCCTTTGTCTGCAACTTCAGGCGGGTGTTTCGCGATTATAATTTAACGACGCCGGCAACGAAGCGAAGTTGGTCCCAGAAATCAATGCTGAGACAAAAGCTAGCGACTACTACCTCCGCGATGGAAAGGAAAGGAAAGGGGCAGGAGGTGGGTCGACGTCGTCGTCGGCGTCGGAGTTGTTTTGAGCAGCGGGAATATGAGGGGGTGGGATTGGGTGGAATGGGGTGAAAAGGGGTGAAAAGGCGAGAGGTTGCTTTCAGAGCGTGGGGTGTCATAAGTATCTTGGTCCCGGTGGTGCGGAGGCTGAATTTCGGAGTACCGTCGTATTTTCCGCCGAGATAATACCCCGAACTACTTCGATAGTCGCTGCTATAGCTGTATAGCTGTACGCAAGGGTCGACTGCAGCCGACGCAACAAAGCTAAGCCTGCGGTTACCTTTGTGGTAGTGAATCCTTGTCCTTACCCTTTGGGAAACTCACTGACCTTCCCTGATAACAAACACTCCACCAACAAATTTCATCCTTATCGATTCCGATCCATTATTTCTATTTGTTTTAGTTTTTTATTACTAGCTATTTATTTCGCGTTTCTCTCGGATGCTCTGTATTAATATTTCAGAATATTCTGCAATTTTCGAAAATGTAGATAGGGAGGAATATGATTTAATAAAGTTCTTCAAACTCTTGAAAGTCCTGGTGTATTTTAATTTAATATATCATTAAAATAACCTAATAAAGACAAATCCGAACATAAATTCTGCCACATTAAAGAATTTTCCGGAGTTATCTAGAACATTCTGTAATGTTTTAGAATATTTTTAACAATCTAGATAGTGTTGGAATGTTTGATAATTTCTTGATATGTTCGATATATTTCTGAAATTCCGGAATATCTTGAATCTTCATAGAATGTGTGGAAATTGCCCAGCTTAGACTTTTTAATTACCGGCCCTTTAGAGGTCCCACAAAGGTGGCCCACTCTGGAAAAGCCCAGCTGGTCCCTCGCCGGGATAATAAACTAAAAAATAACACTAAAAGTATCGCTTGAATTTAATTCATGAGAGTGGATGCACGTAAGAACATGTCGACTTTTAAAGTTAATTTTTATAAAGAAATGTTATTAAAAAAACGTCAAAATTATGTATTGTGTGCTTATGTGTTTTTCTACATTGAAGCTGGTCGCCTTTGTAGATAAGGTGATCTTTGATTATTATAATTTGTCATATAATATTATTAGTAAATTTTACAAACAAATGCTGATTTTATAAACAAACTATATAAAACAATACGCATATAGAAATTTATGGGTAGAGCGAGATCGTTTTTTTTCTTCCAATTAGGTACATAGCTTTAAATTATATTGACAGTTGGGAAAGTTACAGATATTTTTATTTTTTTCAAATTATATTTTATGGGCATGTGTACTTGTTAAAATTAATTAGAAAAGTTTCAAATAATTTCTCTTGAAAACAACTTTTCTTATGTAACAGAGGGCCAAAAAAGGGCTTTGCTGGGACCTACATAGGCCCTCTTTATTGGTTCTTCGAGGAGAGCCTATATGGGGCTTCGTGGGTGTGCACGTCAAAACTATATTGGCCCTCCTTAGTTTACCAACGTAGGATCAACAAAATAAAGGGACAAACTACGTGGGTCCTCTCGAGAGCCAACTGAAAATTCCCACACAGGTATACTTTGAAATGTTCTAGAATATTTATTCCTTTTCTGGATTTTCTTGTTGTAATTTTTAAGCATGTTTCAAAATTAATTTGATAAATTTTCCAAAACTGCAGAACATCCCAGAATATTCAGAAATTTCTAGACTTTTTTAGAATACTCGTTTTATTAGTTGAATGTTTATAGTCGCATCAACTGCCAGGGTCATTAGCGACTTTACTGTAGGGTATATATGTAGGGTATTATACCAAGGGACAGAAGCGAAGCTTTCAGAAAGCACGTCCAGCCTCGCTTCCTGCTTTGGGAATCGAACCCGCGCCAGCGTGGCTGCCAAGGCTGCTCTGGAATGTCCGAGAACATTTTATAGTATTTGGAAAGTTTTGATAATTTTTAATTAACATTCCGACAAGCTCTAGTTTATTTTGTAATTTTTGAATATTCCGAAAATTTCTAAACTGGTTTGAGAATGTTCTAGAGTTTCATGAGTTTTGTAGAAAAATCTCCACGTTAATAATCTTTACATTATTCTGCAATTCGTCAATATTCTACACATTATGGAATCTAGAAGATTCTGAAATATTTTCAAACGTTTAACAATCTTAGAACATCTATTAAATGATTTTTTGTGCAAAAAAGTTGTTATTTTAAATTATTTTAAATTGAAGGTTTATAGATTTTCTTCTATCGGATAGAAAAATATTAGAAACGTCCTATAGAAATACTTTACCGAAATAAAACGGAAGGTGAAAAAATTAAAAATTATAGTCTTATCAAATATTTGTCAAAGATTGATTTTATTCTCTGATTTTTTTTTGTATCTGGCTTCAGTTACGTGAAAAGCTTAGAATTTTGATTTCAGACAAATATTTTTTTGTACTGCATACATTTAGCCAACCCTTCAATAGCCTTTAAAAAACAAATGCATGAAAGTACAAGTTTCTTATATAAACTAATTAATAAGAAATCAATCTAAAAAGAGGTCCGCAAGCGACCTCAATTGGGGGTTTTGTAGGCGTAGGCTTGAATTTAAAAAAAGAAGATTTTTCAAACCATTTTTTTAGCTATCCCCGAATAAGATCGGCCTAAGCGATAAGCTTCCAAAATGGGGGTCTAAAACTCTAATTTTTCTAATTTTTCTTATTTCTTAACCTTAAATTTTTTAACTTTAAAAAGAAAAGCGTCTAACGTAAGGGTTTTCTAACTTTCTAGTTTCCCTATCCCTTTTCATCTACGCCCAAATTATAGTTTGATTAAAAATTGGAATTTAAATAGCAACCAGATTTTTTTAAAGGTTCTGAGTATTTTTCTCGCTCCGCAGTGGTCAATTTATAGTAAATAGTTCTTGAGTAACTGGCGAGTAAACTATTCTCGTGCTGATAATGAAGGAAAATATTAAAATTAGGAAAGAATTCAAATTGAATTTGTTTAAGAAAATACGTCAATACATTTGACTAACTTTCATTTATTTTGTAGTTCATAAAAATAGAAAAAACTTCCCAAAAAAACTTGGACCATTTTAGGGAAAGTCGGCACTTTGGGTGACAGTGTTTTTTTTTTTAATTTAACGAGTTTTTGAGAGGCCTATCTATCTACCATTGGTTTATGATGGCGATAAAAATAGATTGGCCGAGGAATTGGTGCAATTGAGAGGGTCCAAGGTTATTTCTGACAGCGATAAACGGGTGGTTTCAGTGGAAAAAGGGTAGGAAAAATTTTAGGGTGTGAGGAAAGTGGTTTCGACTCATCCCCTCCGAATGGATCTCTGGCACTCTCGTCCTCCCACTGAATGACTCTCGACTCGACTCTAACCAACCCCTCTTTCGACGATAGCGCACGAGCGCCCAGCATTTGCGGCGGGTATTAAGAAATCTCTGCGGACGTTTGGCGGTAGGCCAACATTCCCGTCGAATTAAAATTCCGCGCCGAACGAGTAGGGCATCTCGCGTCATAGAGGTTCCGCGCGAGTTTTTAAACCCAATACTTAACTACTGAAAACTACACTCAATATATTAATCGTTTCTTTTGTATTTATCTGCTTGATCAATAACGCTCTGACGGTCAAGATGTAAAATTATATTATACGTCTCATCTCTCGAAAGAAATGTAGTACCAGGATATCCAATTGTAAATTTTTTTCAAATATATCAAAAATAACATTTGAATATACCTATACTCATTACTCAATCGCCCACCAAGAAGTACGCAAACCTAAATAAAATGAAATTTTTCTTGAGATTTATTTTTCGTTCTCATCAACCTCCTCTTTCCTCCAACACCTATCCCTCTACAAAACCTCTCTCACATCCCATGTCAAAACCCCTCTCATATCCCTCTAAAAGTCCCCCTTTTTGCCCTCATTTCCATTTCTCTTGCTCTTCTCCACTGCTTACTCATTCATTCCCTGGATTCATCCCTGGCCCTGAACTCTGTATTCCATCCCTCCCTCTTCCCCTTTCCCTCCCACTTTACCCCTCTAATTACCTATCCCTATACCTCCCTTACACCCCATAACTTTCCCTAATTTTCAGTCCTCCTCTTTATCCTCCTCACACCTCCACCCCGTACTATTATTCCATACTGCTCACCCTCCCCTTAACCCTAAACACTCTACCCCCTCGTCCTTGTGCCACTCTACACACTTAATCTTATCACCTCTCTCCTCAACTGCTCATTATGATTCTCCTATATTCTCACTTCTCCCTCAACACTGCCATCGGCCCATCCGCCCTTCCGTTTCGTGTGACAAAAATTGCCGATTGATGCCCAATGATGTGAGTTTCTTTTTAGCAAGGTAAAAGTACTTTTACCCCGGTCCTGCAGGAGCAAAAGTAATTTTATCGTGTCAAAAGCAGAGTTTCAGTGAGTATTTATAGGTTGGTATTGGCAAATCAGTTATTTCTATAAGTTGGCAGCAGTAAATATACTTCGGATTAAACTGTACAGTATAAAATCCAGAGATAAATTTAGTATATCTAAAATGTTCAAAATCATATATCATATTTCCTTAAAATAAAAACGCTGAAAATTCTCTTTTCGGGTTTGAGAAAATACTAAAATGTGTTACGTAGAACGTAAAAATATGAAGTTAAAGTTTAGTAATTAAAATGAAAGATTGTCAACGCTATAAAGACTACCATATCAACATAATTAAATTAATATTTTAATTTGTTTTAATCATTCTCTAAAAAATATCCATAGAAGCAAAGTTTTTTCACCATTTTTTGTATTACTGCTACCCTCAAAATTGTTAACATTTCGTTAGCTTATATCGAGCTTTACACTTAGCTCACATTTAACTTGTCAAAAATGTACTAGTACGTAAAAAGATTAGTCAAAGTAATCAAATTCTATTTATTCGAAACCACCATGTTATGATCCTATAAAGCCCCTTAAAAAGAGAGCGTTAGATAGCCATTCAACGAACCGCGTCAGCTACTGACAGATTATTAGTACCATACGCCGCCACACTGACAGATTACTAGTTCGACAAAAATGATCACTGAATAATGCACAGTGTATTTTCTAACCGTACAGTAAACACACACACACATATATAAGTCACACATAACAAGTCAAAGCTGCTATCAATTAAGCAGCATATTGTTGACAAAATAGGGCTGTTATCTGACGCAAGGAGGAAAATACAGAAGAGGGAGAGATGGATCAGGGATAATCAAAAGTTTCTCACTGACCCATCTCGCCTCTTCAGTGATCACCCTGTTCCTGTAAAAAATCCACCCAAGTCCAACGAGGTAGAGACTTTTTAGGGAGAGGTATACAAGATCCCGAAAACACCAAAGTTGAAAGAAGATACTATATACAGTCCAAACTCCGAGCAATACCGTTTTCGGGGATGTAGGGAAGTATAATTCCAAGAAGCCATAAGCCGCCACTCTAAGCACGGTCACGCTCGAATGCGTGGAGAAGAATTCAGCAGACAAACTCCGAGCAATGCCGCGCTTCGGTTAGGTTAAAAATTTGTCTCGAACATCGTTTTATGTACCTAGTGTACATTACATGTGTACAAAAGTGATTCATATTGGATTATTTCGTTATAAACCCGAGCTTAAAGGTATGTAAAACGTAAAAATCGATCATTAGCTATGGTATGTTCGATTCTTAGAATAAATGTAAGCAAAGCGTCAAAATGACAAATATTTCACTTCACTTTTGACGTTACCTGTGAAATCTCGTGCACTACATTAATAATTAATTACTGTGTCGTATTGCTTTCTCTTTTAAACAAAGAGAAACTCAAATATCGAATTGTCAATCACAGCCTAAATTTGATGTCACTCGTGTAATCTTATTATTAATTATAAAAATACATGTAAAACTTAGAGAAAAAAAAGCAATGGCAAGCTTTTTTTACAGTAGTAAAAATAGATATTCGTTCATTTGAAATATGGAAACTCACTCTTTCCCACGTTTTGTACTGCGCAATAATACTGCGAGCAGTTTTCTCATAGAAACACATATTAAATGAGCTGAAATCAGACATCTAATATCTTTTGAACGCGATTTTATAATTTGTCATGGTCTTCTTCAGGTTTAAACGTTCACATTTTATGTTGAACATTCATCCAGAACATCTTTATCCAGAACCTTTAAATATTTGACGAAACATAAAATAAACAATGATTAGTCAGCCCTATAGTACATAAATTTGATTGTGTATCATAGAAATTTTTTTTTCAAGTGGACTAAAAATAATTCTGAATAACGAAGAGTTTTCCTAAAATTTTATTTCTTATATGTATGATAAAATGAACAATTTGTTTGACTGAACAAATTCAAGATTTTTCCCGAAAAAAACCTTCAGATTCAGTTGTTTCGTTCCCGGCACTCCTCGGAGCGTTAGATATGAAATGCATCGATCACAACCGACGCTAAAGTGGTGGGGGTAGCGCTCGAGCGAGAAATCCGAGAAGTGGTATTGCTCGGGGCGGCACTGCTCAAAGCTTGGACTGTATATACACAAAACTCTACCTCGCACCGAACTATTTTCAAAATTTCGCACCATACCAGATTACCAATCACAACCCAAACAGCCGACTGGCACGTCAATCGTATGTTTTCATCTAAAACAATAGAATCTGTGAAATCTTCAATAATGTGCAATTGCTTCGCGAAATGCTATAATTTTTAATCTTCCTGTAATCAAAATCACGAACAGAACAACCAAAATCCCACCACTGAACATAAATCAGGAAGAGAAAGAGCACAACAAGATTAACTACCCATAAAATTCAACTATGAATATGAGCTGGCCTCGAGAAATTTGACAAATGGAGAAAACAAAAAAACAGAAGAATGATCGGACAGTGATCATCATCAATATAAAAAAACATTCACTTAATTGGACGTTCTCGCACAATTTCGGCGAAGGGCTATCTAACGCTCTCTTTTCAGAGCTATAATCTCATAACCTACTGATTTCGAATAAAATATCTTACATCACTCGTAGGGTTACACACGTCTTCACGTGGAATTCAGTGTTCGTACGGACCACCTGAAAAACCGCATGGCCATGGTTTTGATACTAGTCCTGCGAACATTGACCTCCCCCTGTGAAGACCTGTCGAGCTCTACTTGTGATGTAATATATTATGAATACTAAGTTAAATTATTAATTAAATTAATATTTACAAAAATTACGTAAAATAGACGGTAAAGGGGAGGGGGCTCAGATTTTGTTATGACTTATTACATGTGGGAGAGGAGGGCCGAAAAATTGTATTACGACAAAAAAAGATTAACATACACACCCATAATACGCACACATGCAATTTTTCTCTGGATGCCAGGTTTTACAATCTTCATCAAAAAAAGCAGAGGCATATTTTGTGGTATATAAAGCGAGAATACTAAACGAATATTCAGCTGTTTGCTGTTCAGTTACAGAGCTTAAATAAATTTAATATAAAATCCCTCTAACGTTAACAAGCATACGTTTTTTAATTTTTGTCTTTCTCTGATACTTTGTTTACAGCAAGGTATGTCAACAAAAAAAGTTACCTGAATCAAAAAATAAAGGTCTAGCCTACAAGGAAATTCTGAGTGAGTCTAACAACATTTAATTTAATTCATAAAACATTTGATTTTTTGAGCATTAAGGGGTTATATCTAGTAATGTTGATGGAATTTTTGAATCTTATAGCCATGTTGATCAAATT
The DNA here is from genome assembly GCA_932074435.1 of Andricus kollari. Taxonomy (NCBI): domain Eukaryota; kingdom Metazoa; phylum Arthropoda; class Insecta; order Hymenoptera; family Cynipidae; genus Andricus; species Andricus kollari. Next base: position 17,967 of record CAKNWW010269911.1, read on the forward strand.
TCATTGAAATGTACTACAGACGATCGATTACGACACATTTGTAGGTACTTTTTCATTAAAAATTGTTAAAAACTGGAGGAAATATGGCCGCTGCCGCAAAACAAGTTTTTTTTTAAATTATTACTAGCGGTGAGCATGATAAGTATCAAACGCATTATCTGGAAAAAAAACCCAAAGATTTCATTTATATATTCCTATAAGGAATTCTGTTACGAAAGGATTTTCATTTCGATCAAAATATCTATTTTTCAGGCTAAATAACCGAATTTTTGGAACCTCAAAAATCGAAATTTTTAGAAAAATTGTCGCCATTTTTTTGTTAAATAAAAATTTTGCTAAACCTTTTGTTTAAAAATTCCGTATAGGAATATATTAATGCGGCAGTAACCATATTTCCCCGAATTTGTAACATTTTTAAATAAAAAAGTACCTAAAAATATTTAGTAATCGATCCTCCGTAGTCCATTTCAATAAAATTTTTCTTTTTTAAATTTGCCCGAAAAATTTCACATGTAAAAATAATATAAATTTCTTTAAAAACTAAAAGAAAGAAATATTATTGATTAGGCAGTCAAAGCAGTTGTCATGAAAGATATAGTTTTTCTTTGATATTAAGAATAAAAATCATATCACTAATGATGACATTTCAAATAAAAAATATTATTCGTCGATGAAGAAATTTTAAAACTTGCAACAAAACATTTTTTTATCAAACATATTTTTATTTTTTTGTGCTAATATTATTGATAAATGTTTGAATTTTGATCATTGATAGTTTATTCTTTGAGGGAAGCAATTCTTATAAACAGATGCACATTTTGACAATTTTTCAATGAATAGGCTCAATTTATTTAGAATCAATGAAAACTGTCTTATCAATAACTCTTTGCAATTCTACTTTGCACTTGGAAAGGATTTGGTAATCATTTCAAAGTTAAAATAAAATTTTGGGAAATTAACAATTATTTTTCATCTGCAAAGTTCATAACAAAGAAACATTGTAAATATTTTATTATTTAACTCAATAAAAAAATTAGTAGCCTTTTCATTTCAATATATTATATAGTCACACTGTTCCTTTTATTATAAAACTTGTTTGAATAATTAACAAATGTTGTCAATTTGCAAAGTACTAGTGCAAAGAGTGATCAAAATATATTTTTTGATGGTTCCGTAAAAATTGAGCCTACCTTTATGAAAAGATACTACTGGAAAAGAATCACTGGCAAAACAGCTGGTGAAACGACTCAAATTTGCCAGTGGTAATTTCGCGACAACTGGAAGAACTATTGAGAAAACTTCTTGGGGTATTTTTGGTCGAAACGAAAGTAAAATTATTGTAAAGTTACTATTATACTCTATAAGTATTATCATAATAATTTACAACAAGTTTACAACATCATTGTCACTAATTCGACCAATAACACCCCCAGTAGGTTTCTCTGCAGTAGTTTCTTGTCAAATAGGTGTCAAAAAAGTCGCAAAAGTGTTTTATACTTGTTATACTAGTGACTAAATAATACAATAGAAACTTTACAACATTTATGGACCCGATTCAACCAGGAGTTTCCCTAATAGTTCTTTCAGTTGCGCGAAAATACCACACTCAGGAAAGTATTTGTCTTGCATTAGAGAAACCGTTTTTTTAACATAATTTCTTTCATTTAACCCAAAATAACTTCAGGATGGAGAAAATAATTTTAAATTAAAGAAATATTTTCATTGCAAAAAAACAACATTTCTCTGAACCGAAGGAATTTCTATGTATCAAAAGAAATTTCTTTAAATATTAAGAAACTTTTCTTTGACTTACAGCTAGTTAATATTTTTCGTTGATTAAACGAAATTTTCTTCAAATGAAAGAATATTTTTTCTGAGTGCACTGACAATTTTCAATTGTTTCACAAGCTGTTTTGGCAGTACATCTTTAGCTGATTCCTGAAAAAATGAGTCTTTTCATTGGAAAATAGAGAAACGGTGCATTCTCTGACAAATATTGTTTAAATAACTAATCATTGTTGTTAATTTGCACAGCATACAGAAAGATGTTATCGAAAATATTTTCGTAATTGATTCCGTTAAAAATTTAAGCCCATTCATTGAAGAACAGAAAAAATGTGCATTTATTCAGAAAATTCTTTAAATAACTAACCACTGTTAACCATTTGCAAAGTAGCAGTGCGAGCCTTTCCATTGCAAAATAGTCTTTCGAATATCAAAGTCCCTCTTTGAAATTATTTCATTCTGCACCATAAAAGGACGCTCCCTAGCTCAAACGAATCTTGAATTCGACATAAGTACATGACTAGCATTGCAAAATTGTATCTGCTAATTCCATATTTAGGTGCTGTACTCGTACAGTGTACAGTTCCTCTGGCTGTAAAGCACCGCTTTTCAGTTTGGTACCACCTTCTCTTGAGATCTCATGGACAGGAGAGAGTTTGCAGGCGCACCAGTGTACAAAGTCGTAGCTCGCGGCCCTTTCATTTGTAAACGAAATTACAGAATAAGGTTGAGAACGTGAAGGAGGTTGGTTGATAAGGGGGTGGTTGGCGTCAGGACGCCGAGGTGAGGACGACAGGGTTACCAACGACGAGTGTAGCGGATGGAAGATGCAGGAGGGGAATAGCACTCTGAAGCAAACGGCTCAAAGGAAATTAAGGAGCATTCACTCCAGGAGAAGCTTCTACAGAGAAATATCGTCTTTGCCGACGCGACTTAGAGAGAATGGTGATGAGGAAAAGGAGGAGAATCCTAGAGAAGATGAAACTCGAGACTATTCACGACTTCTAGAAACCCTTCCACCCAACCCCCAGCTTGAAAAACACCAAACTTCATCCTCCCTTGGAAGAAGATCCTTCACTATTCGAGATTGCATTTCAAAAGTCACCTTGTAGTCTTGCATCTTAATTGAGAAATTCTAGGTTAATTATATGTCCTTTTATTCTGTTTTTAATATTTTATACTAGTGATTCTCATTTGTATTTAGACATGTTTATCTCGTTCTACATTTTCAAACTCAAACTTTCGAACATGACAAAATTGTCAATTATAACAAAGAGATTCAAAGATTCTTGTAAAAAAGATGCAATAACATTTGAATTTTGTTTTCAGTTATGAATAAACAGGATATAATTGAATATAATAGGAATAGGAATATAATATAAAAGTTCTGACCATTATATAGGATAGTACTTGCACGGTGGGCTTCGATGGAACTCAACCCTAAATGTTCTACACCTCCTGGTTTTTCCTGTTCTCATTACTATGATACCTCACGACATTAAAATTAAAAAAATTGTTAAAGACGTTTTTGAAAAAACTCCATTTACAATTTTTTCGAAGGAGGGTGAGGGTAGTAAGTATGGTTATCATAGTTATATAGTATAGTTATTTTTGCACCTAAAAAGAGGCTTTATATGTTAAATATTCTGCAATAACCAAATCCTCCTAAAAATTTTGAAAATAGGTAAAAAAGGTTGAATAATTCAGTTTTTTTGAATTGCTTTTTTTTCTGGTGCATCTTAATGCTCAGGCATGTTTTATGAGAATTGAAGCCGTTTGTCAAAAAGGGGCCTTAATCCTAATGTATTTATCCGATGTAGAATTCGAAGCACTATTTTGTTTTCTCAACTTTCATCAAAAAATATATATATCAAACTGTAATTCGAAGAATTTGCCTCTCGGTACTTTTTTATTTTAAAATTAATTTTATTAATTTGGAGACATTTTGTATTTTTGTAAGAATCTATTTTGTAAAAGTTGTGAAAAACATAATGTGTTCTAAAATATTAAACAAAATCTGTTATAATTAACATTTTCTAATGCTTTTTGGGTAATTTTGAGAAAAATTTTTTTAGAATCGCAAAAACCTTTTAGTATAATGGTATAATTTGGTTCTTGCATTGTGCAAGAATTTGTTGGGACAAAAAAGTTGAAAAAATTCGAAGTCATCTCATTTGTAGGAAAATAATAATGAAGATAATAATATATAATAATAAAGTCAATAAAGATATAATGAATGTATATTTAAAAAAAGTATTATTATATATATTTAAAAATATTAACAGCTTTTTATAATGTTGACAAAATGACTTGATTCTAGGGTTACATTATACAGAATTCGTTAAAAATTACAATCCGAAATTTAAAAATTTGAAATGTTAATAAATGGGTTTCAAGATACCAAGTGGGAGTAATGTAGCCAGATTAGAATTTGTATTAGTATTAGTATTAGTTCGAGGATGAAGACCGTATAT
>CAKNWW010269964.1:991-11707 GCA_932074435.1 Andricus kollari
GTGACGACTGTCACAGAAATGTCAAAAATGAATGTTTTTTAGGTGATGCCATGAGGTAATGCAATCCATCCATTGCTGATGACGTCATGAATTCATCCGGTGGTCCGCGCGGATCGGATCGGTAGCATGTACCGATCCTTCTGCAATGTTCACTGCACCACTATTGTAATCTCGGTTCAGTGAATTTCACATATCTTACAGTATTTAATACTAGGGAATAGAGGTTTGATTTACTAAAGGATTGCCGCTTAATTCACCTTAACTTCACTGTGACATTTACGAAATGCTAAGTGATTTTGACGTGTTCATACCCTCATTAAGAGCAGTTTTTACTGTTACGGTTACAAGAAACACGTTACATTTCTTGATAAGTAAATATAACATTTCTTTTTTCTGCGTGCAGAATCTGAAGCCTTCTGAACGATAAACTTTCGACAATTGACGAAAGTTTCATGAAACTGGTCTACTATTCTCTCAGCATAACTCTCACTGTAAAACTTGGTCGTTTGTGCTCTGGAGCCTAGTGGAGCAAACGAGTGATGCCTAATTACAGCATTCCGTTGAAACTCAAGCATCGACTGTCGCTGGCAGATCCTACCCTTTTGTCTATTTTATACTTCTCTCTGAATAATAGATCGTTAAACAAAAAAATTTAAAGAAAATCGACAGAGCCCTTACTTTACCATTTGATTTACAATTAGTTCATGTAGAATTTACTGACCTCAGTTTTTGAATTATTTCAACTTATCAATAATCGAGTGATAATATTCAAAATTGCCTGCGTAAATTTAACATTTATTTCGCATAAATTGTGACAGTGGATACATAGATTAAATATAGATACAAAACGAATTGACTGTAGACAGGACTGTAGTGAAAATACATAGATGCTTCATCAACAGCGCATTTGTTTTTCATTTCTGAAATCACAATCTTAAGATTCAGACTCTATCAAATTTAATTTCCTCAAAACATCCAAATCGAAAACTTTTTTCAATTATCAGTTATTAAATTTCATTTTTGAAAATAAAATCCCAGAGTTTGATTCTTAATGTAATTTCCTTCGCACATTTTCAGCATTCATTTCGATTCACAGTGATTATCATTTTCAGAACTTTTCCCAATTTTCGAGAATGAAGAACTTATTAAAACGGAATTCAAATATGCCACTATTCATTTTTATAATATTTGAGATCCTTTAATGGAAAAAGTAGGTTATTGCTGTATTCAATAATTTTATTAAAAATCAGTTTTTAAACTTCCTTCTCGAATAGGTTGAAATTCTTAGCTTGTCATGAAGCCTATTTCTTAAATTAAATTACACGCATGGCAGAGTTCAGTACATACTTATTAGCTATTTACAGATTTGATTTCGAAGGATCGAGAATTGCCCTTTGATTTATAGTTTATACAAATGGGAATAAAAAAACCTCGCTTGAAATAAAATGTACTTTTTACAGCATGACAATTAATTTTTAGGGCTTTTGGCAGTAAAGTAACTTCAAATTCTGCTTACAGCAATTTAATTCTGTTTGATACATAGCTCGGTAATTTCGATTTTAGCCCTCTCTTTTCCAACAAAATCACGAAACATTGACTAATTTTCAAAGAATTTTAAAACACCATTATAAATCATCAATCTCCAAACAAAGATCCGAAATTCAAAAATTTAAACAGGAACCTCGACGCAAAGATCTTGAAAATATTCGTCATTTTTATATATTATATATATTATATACTATATAATATCGCTATATGTATAATATTGCTATCAACTATGCATTATATTATTATAATGTCGAATGTAGTGTGAACTGTTTTACGATTAATATTAAGGATCACAGCCATAGCTTTGAATACGAATCTCTAGTTCGTATTTTTAAAACCAGTGTAATTATAACGTTTAGTTTAAACATAAAGTCAGTACTTGCTAATCAACTACGCACATACATTATATTGGATTTTAAAATCGTTAGTCGCTTTTTTATATTACGGAAAGTATCAAGTCCAACAAAAATGTAATAAAACAATTAAAAATGATTTTATTCTAAATTATAACTTAGAGGACATTTTCAACAGTTAAGTCTAATCTAAGTAAATTGATGGATTAATCATATTTAATTGCATATAAAAATTCGATTTCATACATTTTAATCATTTGGCTTTTTGAGTTTTTATATTTCACGACTACCGTATTTCAATTACAAAGATATCCATCGTATCGAGCGTTCGTAATTCAATTTCGAATCAGCAATGACATCGCGAGTCGACGAACTTTGCCCTTTACAAAAAATAAAGTTTCGGACTAAGAGTGGCAAAGATTTGACCTTTAGTTCTATGTGATTCGAATCAAATCCGTTAATGCATTCTTAACGCCGCTCGACTACAATTGCAATACAAAGAGACAACATCGATTCTACTGATCTAAAATTTACTGTACGATTTCTACTTTCTACGTATTTCAAGGACTGAATTGCCTCGCTTCTCTCTCATCTCAGTCTATTAAAAAAAAAATATTTAGAAATAATTTTCTTAAACAGTTTTAATTTTCAATATTTCATTATTTAAGTGCAGGGGAGAGTGGGGTATGGTGTCGGTGCAGGGCACGGTGACTATTACAAATGACGCCCGTATTTTTTGATATTCATATTAGTTTTTCACATAAAATAGTTTTCTATGTTTGGAAAAATAGTAATTTGATGCAACTTCTCTTTTGAAATTCACGTCAGAAGAGTAATTATGAAAAAACAGTTTTCGCGGAAACCGATGAAAAAGTCTTTGGCTGAAATTAACCACTTACAACATATTTTGAAATACTTAAGGCATGAAAAAGTTAGATTTTAATAGGTAAAGTATTTTATTAAACTCCTAGGATTATTATTTGTTTCTATAAATGTTTTAAATGTATTAAAATTAATTAAATCTTGAGCCGTCACGTATGGAGCATGACGCCGCGCCACGGCGCGGCGTGCCCATGTGTTTCAGCAGGGAGTAAGAGGTTTCGCCACATACTTTACATACTTTACTCTGATTAATAATAAAACATTAAATTAGTGCTGCAAATGCCTGGAGTAATTTTTTTTCGTTACATTACACTTTCCAGAATTATTATATTATATAATTTGTATTTTACAATATTCATATTGCTTAAATAAACGACAGTGATATGACGGTCTCCGTACCCCAATGTATGGGGTACGCTGACTGAAATTCAACATCCATCAATGATTTAAATATCAAATAATGAAGAAATTAAAAAGCGGTTCGGAGTAATAACATATGTTCCCTTGTAATGTAAGCTTCACCTTAAAAAATACACACATCAAAATCACATTTCAATCATAATTTATAGGGCATTTAAATCAAAGCGAGACACCATACCCCACTCTCCCCTACTTTTTAATTTGTTTCTTAAGGTTTTTCTTTTGCAAATTCAATATAATTCCGAAAATGTCAATAGAAAAAAGGAAGGTGCTTCTGTTTTCTTTAGAGTTGAGCTTATCTTGTGCCTTTCTCAATATCTAGAGGTCAATGCATTATATAAATATACTTAGAAAAGTACAGTACCACTTTGTCAAATTGTCTTGATAAATAATATTTTTATTTGACAAAGAAAATTGTTATTGGCTGAATAAATTCCAAATTAATTGTATTTAATACAAATTTTTACATTGAATTGTAATTACTTTTTAATTGATCTTTTTGGGTAACTAACTGACTGGAGATCGAAAAGCAAGTAATCATGAAAAAGACTAGAGACCCGCGTGCAGCTGACGTAGATAGTGATGTTTTAGACTTGAAGAGAGCGTGCATCCGTGGGTCAAACTACGGCTAAGTAGTTAGGAGGGACCGTGATATCGGACGTTACTTCACTTAAATCACCCTAGGAGGCTAGACTATTCCAAAATTGTGGACGCGACTCATTCTACCATTTGTTAATTTATTTATTTGCTAGACGATTCAAGACTACTAAAAACTTCTTAAGAAACACACACAGGCTACTCTAAAATCTACGACAGTGCTATACTTTGACAAAAACGAAACAAAATTGTTTTTAAAAAATATTTTCTATGGAAAATATTTATGCAAAGATTCTTGCAATTAAAGTCTTAAATGCGACAGACCATATTTTTTTTGACGATAAAAAAAATTTTGTATGAAAACACAGAGAGGTGAAACGAGTCGGAGATGTTTTGAAAGCAGTTGAGCACAACTAATTAGCATCCGATAATTTACGAAAAGTATGGTTAATTTATTCGTTCCATTTGGTTAATTTGCTTCCCGTGATACACGAATTAGAGGTAAAATATAAATTATACAGACGAGCGATAAACGTTATCAGGAATAAATATAAATCGTCAACTGACAAACTTGAATATATGGCTTGGCCTGCATAGCAAACAAATTCTGCAACTTTGTCAATAAAATTTTAACAATCTCTGGATTTTAGGGTCTAATAAAAACGCCCAAGTATTTGCGAGACAACCATAATTCTGGGTTTCTCGGGCGCGATCACGTTTTTCCTTCTATGGCCAGTTTCTACAGGAATGTTAACGATCTTACGGTCCTAAGAGCGTCGTAAAAGACAAAAGTACAGTTAGTGGCTCGGTAATGAAAATGAGAATCCAAAGTGCAGAAAAACAATCAACAAGTCTGAACGTTTTTGAAAAAAGAAAACAAATATGGGAAAATTGCAACTGATGGAAAAAATGATTAAATTCTTGAAGAAAGAATATTTTATAATCCACATTTTACGTTTGGAACAATTTTACAAATGAATTAATCGATTTCATCGTTGTGCAATTTTCAAACTTTGACTAGTACAATTGTAAAATGGTATAATAATAATATAATATATAATAATATAACATATATATACAGGGTGTTTTTTTTTTAACTTTAGACAACGAAATATCTTAAAATCATACGCATCCTATGAAAAAAATATCGGTAATGAAAACTTTTTAGTTTCGAGGGGAAAAAGCGACTTTGAACAAGATTTACCCCACCCCACCCGCCATGAGACATGGGGGGTGGGTTTTTTTTCGCGAAACGAAAAAAATTTTTCGAATAAAACTTATGTATTTCATGAAGGAGAATCTGAATCTGTGATAAAAAATTGGGGTTCCCATTTGAAATTACAAAGTTGCCCCCCTCCCTGCCTCCTGAGGGGGTGGGGCGGAATAAAATTGTCCGAAGTCGCTTTTCCACCTCGAAAATAAAAAGTTTTTATTGAAGATATTTTTTCATAGGATGCGTATTTCTTGAGATATTTCGAAGTCTCAAGTTAAAAAAAACACCCTGTATATATATATAATTGTAGATATCCGTCATACAACTGCACAATAATCCTTTCTTTATTTTAATAAATTTAAAATTCGCAAATGTGAAAAGCTCAATGGTTCGTTATTATAACTACTCGTATTCATTTGTAAAACCGTTCATTTAAAAGATTATAAAAATTCTCTAATTAAACTTAAATTACCTGAGTAAAAATCATAAGTATAAGAGTGATCAATCATTGACTTTCCAAAGTATGAAAAATGTATCGTAAATGAGACAATCTCATACTTCATGTATATTAAATTAGTATAAATAAAATATAGCTAAAGTATAGCTGAAGTATGGGATATACTTCATATATACTTAAGTATATCTGAAGTATAGGATATACTTAATCTATACTTAAGTATAGCTAAAGTATAGATTATACTTCATTTATACTTAGGTATGGCCAAAGTATCGGATAGGATTCATTTTTTTCAAGATATTCCAGCAACGGATTAAAACATAATCTATCATAAATGACAGCTCGTCCGAAAAATTAAAAAGGTCCCAATTCAAGTAATTTCGTGAGAAAAATATGTCTTTAATATTGTTCGCGTGTGTAACGCAAAAGCGGGTTAATAAGATCTTTGAAATATTGAAGTTCCAAAAAAATTATTTTTTTTTCACGAAATCGGTTTGAGAGTGAAAAATAAACTTCTCACTTTATCAGATTTATGGAAAATCATCATAACAAGAGGATATACAATGGAAAATTTATGTGATTCTTATATAATATATATTGGTAAGATATCCAGAATCTGTGATTCGTAAACGTAGTGTTATTAGCATCAAAAGATTCAACCTAATTTTCATGCATTTCAGATATCCGATTTTTTCCCATCATCTATAATACGGCTATATATACTATAGCCATACTTTTTCTACACTATAGACCAGTTTAAACATAATTCACATACTTGAGCTACATTTAAGAGATATACATCAGCCATACTTTGACTGAACATCAGTTATACTTTAGCTATACATCCACTATACTTCATACATATATACAGGAAGTATGGGATCGTCTCATTGGCCATACTTTTATTATATTATATGAGAGATCACTCCCATACGATTTCCCAGATTTTTTCCTAGATAAATACCATAAAAAATTGTACCCGGGTAACATAAAATACTTTTTGACTATAAAAATAAAAATGCAAGATTTCGAATTTAATTAAAGTTGCAGAAAGCACTCTCTATACGAAGGTTAGAATCAGGCGAAAAAGCGAAGAGCCTAAACACTAGACATCGAGAATTTTGAAAAGTTTTCGGACTTTAATTTTCAAGCTTTCGCTACATCTCCTAAAAATTTTCTAAAATCCGAGAAGCGCAGGAATTTACATTTTTGCAGAAACTTGTTATTAAATTTGAGCTTCTCGGATTCAAAGAAATCGTCAATAACCCTGTAACTCATTTTTCCACACATCGATCTAAAATCCTCAACTTTTAGTGGAATCTTAGACCAATTTGATTAATTGTGGTTATTCTACTTAAATCTATATTTACATAATAAGTTTGTAAATATATTAGGAATTACGATTTAGATTTTAGGCAAAAGAGGAAGGAAAGTTTGATTTCAATTTTTATTTATTTTTTTTTTATTTTGATAATTATTCATTATTTCAATTAAAAAAGTATAGATTGTTATCGAATAAAATTCATATAGCATTTCAAATCGAAAAACGCCTTTAAATTTGATAAGCTTTGAATAAATCGTAATTGTTTTTCTTTTTCAAATAGATAGATTATTAGACTTTTCGCAACAAAAATAAGAAACAAGAACTTGTTAAAAATATCTACTTGATATTGAGTGCTTTTTTTTTAAATGGAACTCGTTATTTGTTAATGCTGATCGGATATAAAAATGAAATGAACTGCGTGTATGAAAGGTATATACGAGTATTACAAAATTACCAATAACATTGTAAGTGCTTTCAAATTGCGATATAGTTTTAAAAAAATAAAATATTTGAAAAATAAACTACAAAAATGGAATTTATTTTTAAAGCTTTTATTCGATTACAAACTAATGTAAAAAATGATACAAATCTAAAAACAATCAAAAATATTGCCCAGAAAGCTTTGTTTAGAAATTGTTGTAGATCAAGGGTTTTAAATTGAAAGATGCCTGTTAACAATATTTACCGACATTCGCACGCTTAAAGGTTCTATTTCATGCCAAAATTTATTTTCCATTATCATGAAAAAAAATTCTTATCACCTTGATCGCCATCCCAAATTTCAAAAAGGCTTTATATAAAAATTGCTAAATCATTTTAGTATTGAAAAGAATAATGTAAGATTATGAATCTTGGTAAATGTCGATAACAGGTTTAATAGCAGAAAAATGTAAAACCAGTGTTGGCTATATAAGAGGACGTGAGGTATGAATTAAATTAACTGAAGAATGGAAAAATGGAAAAATCTCTATTCATTTTTGAATAACGAAGCTACCTAACTAGAATAAGACTAATCTAGTTTTCCCAGAAACGCCTAATTACAATTGAGCACTCTAATTTCTCTCAAACTCATGACACGATGATGAGTTTCTACTCATTAGCAAAAATAAATATCGTGTAACGTTGCCTAATTTACGAGAATATTCTGATCAAGAGGTTCCGTAGTAACGCATATTTATAATATTTATAGTATATCTCGTACATTGACACGATGAGCATGCAAAATCATTTAAAGAAATCTTCCACTGAGCTTTTCATAAATTCAAATCTTTTTTAATACATTATATTTATGCCTAATTGATTTTTTAATTTATTCAATCATATTTCAACTATTTCTCATTTGAAAATTTTAAATGCTGTGTAATTTTGATTTTTTAATAGAATTTCAGTTTTATCGAGTGGAAGATTTCAAATGAGCTCCCTCGACACATGCTCGAGGGAACACTGTAATACTTTTTACACCATTTTCTCTTTTTTTTTTAAGAAATTGGCTTATCACACGTACAATGAGACTCGGCAAGAAGCGACGTACACGAATAATTATATTCAATATACAGGAAAAAATTCGCCCTTGGAAATACTTAAGAACTAGTACTTTGGTAAAGACTCGATCACTTTGTATAATATTATACTTCGCTTAGGTATCGTTCGTCGTATCAGCATTACAAGTCGATTATCTGTCAATCCTCCTTTCCTCCAGTATCGCAAATTACGATATAATTAATTCGATCTTAATTACAACTATCATGGACGTATCGCTCTTTCGTAGAGTGCCTCGTCATTCAGTCCAAATACAGGAATTCATTAAAAAATTCTTCAATGGGAAAGTTCATTTTATTCTCAATCTTATTTTCAAACATAGATTTAATATTTTTCAGTTTAAAGAACTAGTGAATTTAATGAAAATTGAGTTGTTTACTGAATAAATTAAAAATATTAATATTGAGCAAGTTTTTGGACAAGTTTCGCCCAACCCTCTCTTTAATGAATTCCATTCACTGCCAGATTGAATGAGAAGTTCTGCGGTTTAAATTACAAACTCTTCTCCTATGATTCAATTCCCCTTTCTCATTTTACTCTTTCGGAGATTCATTTCAATTAGGACCTTTGAAACTCGAAAATAATCCACCCTATTATTTGTCTCGTGCCTAAAAAATTTATCTTTCGAGTAAAAAAATTGCATCTGGATTGAAAAAGAAGTAGACTAAAAAAATATATAAAATTCTTTTCAAGTTTTTTTGACAATTTTTCATTAATGGATTGTAATTTTCTTAATTAGGTGGCCTAGGGATATGAACAATCGGACCTGCATAAGAGACGAGATAATAATCGTGCTTTTGGTGCTTGGAGGATTGGTGACGTGGACATCCAGGAGGCACCCTACGTGTAGAGTTCGCAATTCCCACACTCTGAAAGTGTGGGAGTGGACGGGCACTAGGTGGGATTTGGATCCTCATAGGCCTTCTCGTAATCACGTCTTCGAATTACTGCGAAATGGGTCATTTGAAAAGAATTTGTTTTCTTACAACCACGTTCCAGGGTCCCAGTCATACTGTATCCCATGTTAAAATCGCTGGATGACACGTTCGATGTCAGGTACAACTGAAAAAAAAATTAAAAATTAAAGCAATGCTCTAGCTCACTTAGAAAGCTAAAGTTATTGTGTCCTGAACATCATTCTTTTATTAAATTCTATTAGACATTACGTTTTTTGGAAATAACTTGCGTCTGTCGCATTCCACGTGAAAAAATTTGCTTATGAGAATAAAAGTACATAAATTTTACAACAAAATTACAAAATATATATTTTTAAATATCTCGCGAGTTATCATCTGGAAAAGCGTGTTTTTTGACAAGAATTGACAACATTTTTCTTGAAATATGTTTTACCTTTTTTTGTTTATTTTTTTAAATGCTATTTGAATCTCGGGAATGAGTAATATGCTTGATCGAATAGTGAAAAAAAGGGAAAGTAAATCATTTTTAATTGCTCAGTTCCTTCCATTAGGATTCGAACCCTCGTCAGTGTAGAAAGTATCTGCATTAATAAATAATGGAAACAATAGACCATTTGAGCCACACAACACTATTTTTCTTCAATTTTAAATTTTTCGTCTACAAAGCTTTCTTAAATATTAAAAATCATTAAAAATATTGACCATCAGAACCCTTCTCTACATCACACGTGTCAACATTTATAATTTTAAAATAGCAAAATTTGAAATATTTTAAGTGTTGATCTGTATATACACATAAATTTATTGATATTATATGTTCTAAAATCATCTAAGTTGCTATTACTATTTTGATAAGTTGTTATTTCATTTTTCATTTTACGGAAAATAATAAATTACAAATTTTTCCTGCGAAGCTTTCTTAAATATTAAAGATCATTGAAAATTTTGGCCATCAGAACTCTTCATTACATCACAAGTGTAAATATTTATAATTTTAATTTAGGAATATTTAAAATATTTGTTAGTCTTAATTTATATATTCAAATAAATTTAGTTATACTGTATATTCTAAATATTTGTGAAAAATTATCTTTAAGAAGCTGAAACAAGCTTTAAGCTGCTGAAACACTCGGCCTTGACTTCAATCTCAGGGATGAGCAAAGTGCATCAAATCTTATCCATCTCGAGTACTCACTCCTGAAGGCCCGGATTAAGAAAGCACAGGAGAAAAACTTCCGCGAACAGCTCCTCGAGAAGAAGATGCTCCAAGAAGATCTTCCACAGAAATGTGGAGGATCTGACGATGTCGTATGAGCTAACGTTTGCTTTCCTTAAATCACCCGGATTGAAGTCGGGCACGGAGAGTTTCATTTTGGCATGCCAAGACGGTGTCATTTCCACTCTAGCATACCGTCGCCACATTTTGAGCCAAGACATTCCCGATGATAGCTGCAGAGCGTGTCATG
>CAKNWW010270014.1:0-15428 GCA_932074435.1 Andricus kollari
TGCGGCTCTAAAAGTGTTATATTACCATCTTAGGCACTTCTATGATGTTGATCTCTTGCCCGTCTTGCCATACGCCCAGGGGGAACTCGAGTCTTTTGTGGAGAATGATCAGTGTAAGATCTACTGGAATTTCTCATTCTCCACCACTCAACGTATCAGTGCTACGAAGCCTGATATTGTCCTCCAAGATCTGAAGACCAAGATCATTTACGTGATTGAATTCTCGGCACCAGCCGATGGTAATATCACGGCAAAGGAGGAAGAAAAACGGGTGAAATATCAAGCACTTCTTTTCGAGCTTAGCAGGCTGTACCAAGGCTTCAAAGTCCATCTTGTAGTTCTCATAATCGGCTGTCTTGGAGGTATGAAAGCTTCATTTCTTAGCCAACTCAACAAGATTCCGGCTTGCCAGCGTCAGGCTCATTCCATCGCAAACCGGATGCAAAAGGCTGTTCTTCTGGGATCACTTCATCTGGTCCGTCAACACTGTTCCTCATAACATTCTACAAAGCTTGGTAGCTCTAAATAAGTATCCAGAGGTGAAACCTTCATCTCCAACTGTCCCGTCTGCCGCGTAAGGTCATCCGCGGCTAGAGACCTGACTCCAAGGAACAGTGTTGCACGATGTTATCTCGCGTAAATTTCCCGCTCTTGCTTACCTTCTAGGACAGAAGGAGCAGAAGTGGATGACGTAAACGTTCCAGTTGCGTCGGGATTGGTTGCTTTAAGGAACCATGATCGTAGCTTCCGGAGCCTACAACTTCTCATAATAGATTTACCATCGCCAATGGCTCATGAATGGTTATTTATGACCCGGATGAGCCGTAAAAAATGCATATTGGAACCATATGAATGTCTTGTGTTCGCGCGTTCAGTTAAAAATTACCCATCATATGGGAATTGTGAATTTGAAAAATTCATAGAAAAAATTGTGATTTATGTATGCGGTCGGAGCATTCATAGCTACCTATATGCTTCAGAGTAAATGTGTAATGGAGTCAAAATGCCTGCCCCAAACGCATAGATAAATAGCAATGTTTTCTATTAATTTTACATAAATAAAAATTTTTCATATGATGGGTAATTTTTAAATGGTTTATTTTTAATATTTCTAAATTGAATCCAGGCTACACCAAAATAAAAAACTAATATTCAGCTCAAGCTGCTGAGAAGAACAGCAACGTCGTAGGCATAGCAACTGAGCTTGAAGCAAAATAAAATGTGCCGGGTCTCACATACCCAAGCCCCATGACGCCGGGTTAAATTAACAGATAATCGTAAAATCCACGAAATATTAGATATTTTTAAATATTATACAAGCTTAAAAATGAATATTTCTTATCCGCATAAGCAGTAAAAATGCACATTGTATCCGCATACAAGGTGTCCACGCTAAGGCTTACCAAAACGTATGCAACCCGGCACACGCGGCCATAAGAATAGCATTGGCCTCTAATACGGGCTGCATAAGTTTGGGTAAGCCTCAGCGTGGACTCTATATGGATACCGGAACCTTATATTACAGATAAGGTGGCCCAACGGGGGAAAAGAGAGGCATTTGCAAGGTCAGCGGAGTTGTGCAGTTTACGGTTCGGCACTATAAAAGCCACAAGCAAGAAGGAGAAGAAGAACGGTTCGGAAAACCCCGACTGACCGTGTAGGCCATTGATGGTACCCACGAAACGCCCGGTAAGCGGGGTCTCCGTGTATGTGAATATAATATGTATTTTTTACCGCTTATCTGGATCATAAATAATAATTTTAAAGCTTGTAATAGTTAAAAATATCTAATATTTTGTGAATTTCACAGGGAGGTCAAGGTCATTCTTTAATAAGCTTTCAACGAGGAATTCAATGTCAAAGTCATTAATAGATCGAGCTTTAAAATGCTAAAACTATGAATTGGATATTTTATTCAAAAATACATGCCAGTCGAGTCATCCCGCTGTACGTTTTTTTACCTTGCCATGAGCTTCCCAGGTTAAATTTTCTATTGCTTAAGGTCATATCTGGACGTAAAATTTTTCGCTTTCTCAGTTTTTGGGTCAAAAATAGGGATTACTGTTTGAAAAAATCAATTAGACCTTGAAATGACCGTGAAGGTTGTGGTCATGATCAAAATAAAGGTCAACATTGAGTTCTTCGTTGCAAGTTACAAGAATGACCTTAACTTCCCTGAAAAATATCTAGCCTGAGGAAATATTCAGCCGTCCCGGCACTTTTGTGCAACCGTCTATATGATTATATGGTTAAAATATGAACTTTTTACGGCTGATCCGGATCATAACTAACAATTTTTGATCCTTCGGCGATGATAAATCTATTATTATTATTGCCTATTTTGACATCAAATGAACTTGCGGGAATAGTGGACATTTTTTGTAAGACTCATCTTTTGCAGAAGTTATTTTGGTACCTACCAGATATTGTTTAGCCCAACCAAAAACGAAAGCAAAATATTTAATTTTTTCAATACGCCCTAGTGTGCATGACACGCTCTGAAGCTATCCTCGGGAATGTCTTGGCTTAAATTATGGCGACGGTATGCTATAGTGGAAAAGACACCGTGTTGATACGCCAAAATAATACCCTCTTTGTCCGACTTCTATCAGGGTGATTTGAGGAAAGCAAACGCCTTTGGGAGTAAGAACTCGAGATGGATAATCTTTTATGCATTTTGCTCACCCCTGATATTGAAATCAAGGCCGAGTGTTTCAGCAGCCTCCTCGGCTGCTATGTACAGAAACGCTCCTTTGCACCCTTCTTCGTATTTCCTACACATTATATGAAGAGGGTCTTGTTGATTTGCGAATACATGTGCTGTACCCAGAATAATCCTCTTGTGAAGTCATTCGAGATTCAGTATTTCGCGATTACCTTGACGGCGTGACATGTAAAGCTGCGACATAGGCGACTTAAGTTGCATGCTTTTTGTCATGTTCAAAACACTTCGTGACCTGATATCGAGGGTTCTGAGCTCGTCCTTGATTCATGGAACGACTCCAAATGAATAGAGTACTATCGGGACGGCAAGCATGTTCGTTTCAGATACTTTGTTTCTCGCCCACAGTTCGGAGGACCAAATCTGTGGGATAAGACGTTTGAATCTGCGTCAGAGAGCATTATTTATAGATGCTATGACCTGAATGCGGCTCTGTGCCACGTCCAGGTATGTATAGGTCTCTTCAGCGCCAAGGTGGCGTATAGCGCTTCTGCCGACGAGCTCAGTGTCTTTGGAAATGCCATTAATTTTTCCTGGCTTTAATTTAACCTCAACGCATTTTTCTAATCCAAACTCCATTCCAATCTCCAGAGCTTATGCCTCGACAATCCATAGAGCTAGATCTAATTCTTTTTTGCTTTTAGCATAGATCTTAAGATCATCCATGTAAAATACATGAGTGAGCTTACGCTTTCGATAACCGAGTTTGCCGCAAATGTACATTTGGTAATGGCTAACTACGAGAGATAGTGGCAATAATGTGAGACAAAGGAAAAGAGGGCTCATATTTTCGACCTGGAAGACACCTCTCTGAAAGGTGACGTTCTGAGTTTTTACATAATGTTTTCCAGGTTATACAGTAAATCTCGTTTCCCAAAGCGACATCAATCTCTATATGCACCTAACGATGGATGTGTGGATAAACCTTTAGGCTTTCTAACAGGCAGATGATATGTCTATGGTAGGTTGAATCGAAAGCTTTTCGTTAGTCAATCCAGACCATCGATAGGAAGCGCTGGTAGGATGCAGCGTCTTTGCAGATGCATCTATCCATGAGCAGGTTCTTTCGACATCCTGTTATGCCATTGTTCGAGCCGCGTTGTTCGTACATCTCTCGCAAGACATCCGATTGTCCGAACAATGCTATTATTTAGGATAGCTGTAAAGACCTTATACAGCGTGTTTATACAAGTTATTTGACTGTAATTCTTAGGTCTAGACAAGTTTCCCATCTTCGGGAAAAGCACTGTTACGCCCTTTTACCAACCACTCCGGAATTGGCTCTTTCGACATTAGATATGAGGTGTAATTGCGGGCCAGATGCTAGTGGGTCACAGTAAACTTCTTCCACCAGTAGTTCTTGATAGATCTGGTACCGAAGCGGAATAGTCCTTCATACTTCTTAATACTTTTTTCACTTCCCAGTTAGTGATAGGTGGGCATTCCTCCTCAGGTGTCAGGGTCTTCATTCAGTGTATGCTGGACTTCGTAGACGTCTCTCCAAAATGCGTCCATGTCCTCTGGTTTGGGCGGGTAGTGAAAAGTAACTAGAGAGTCTTGAAAAAGTCGAGATTGGTAAGAGAAAAAAGGTTCACTTTCTCTGACCGACCTCTTCCTCTGCTCTAGACTTCTTCTAGTGTCAGATAGTACCCAATATTCTTTAAAGAATATGCTGCCTGATGGTCAGAAGCTTTAAAAATTTGAGTGTATGATGACGGATCTGCACTTTCGGACCCTGGAAGTGAAATTCTTACCAGAGGTTATGTAGCCAATTACATACTGAATTGCGGGAGGTGCACTCTCTTGTACAGCTTATCTTTGTTCTGAGCTGATGCATTCGTCTTTTGGTCTTATAATCAACCGTTGGTTTTGTTTTACGGTTTGCATCCGCGAAAGTTCTCACTGCACCATACACAATATAATTGATGATCTAGAGGTCGGATTCTTCGGAAAAATCTCCACGAAGCGCGTAATCCAGTTCGGTCAGATCTTTGAGCTTGAGAGAAACCTGGATGTTGATGGTTCTCCTAGTCCTAAAGCTTCGCTTTTCCCCTATTGGATGCCTACCTGCAGTTGGTCTCAGTGACGCCTCTCTTTCTCTGTTGCCGGCTTGTTCTGGCTGCATTAGAGCTAGCTCTCCGCTTAAATAACCCCTTTTCCGAAGCTCATAGGCATGCATTCGCAAAAATTGGTGTGAAAAGTGCGAGAGCTGTGGGTGTTTCTCGCACAATAGATCATGCAGTCGTGCAATGTAATCTTCTCGTTTAGGGCCGCAACTGTTATCGTAGGTTTTGGCATGGTTGTTACGCCTCTGCTTGGGGTTTATTTCCTTAGTACCATCCCTAGACAATCGTCCACCACTGCCTATTAGTTACTGTAACCATATTTAACTGAAACTCTTGGTACAGGGACTCTATATCCGCAATCTGAGGACACGTTCGCTGTCTTCGTTTCGAATCCAAAGGAACCAAAACCGAATAAATATATTTATTCACTCTGAATAAAAAAACATGTTTCACGGTGGAGTCTGTCTGTTGGTCGTCGTGTTGTCGTTGTCAATATCATCTATATACTGGATAACTTTTAAAAGACTAATCGTATTGGCGCTCGCTTTGGCACACGTATGCAGGGAACAAAAATGAAGGTAAAGTTAGTTACCCAGTCTTTTTTCACATGTATTTTTGTTTTAATCGTAAAAAATTACATTTGAAAAATTGAATGTTTGAAAAAACCACACAAATGCGAGAAAACTAAATAAATAAAATTTGTTCAACCAAAAAATATCTACATATTTTGTATTAATTGATTCTTGATAGGACGCGTGAATTGTGTTAGTCGTAAAAGATAACATTAAAAATTAAAAAAATAAATGTTGGGAAAATCGACACACGATACGAAAAAAATTAGTATACAAAAGTTCTTCACAGGAAAAAGATATATATATTTGTTATTATTTTTTTATAGGATGTACAGTTTTTGTTTTACTTGTAAAACATAAAATTAGGAATAAAAAAAAATTTCGGAAAAACAACACAAGATACGTAAAAAAATGAATAGTCAAAAGCTGTTCACCCAAAATAGATCTAGAAATGTTTTATTAACCATTTTTTTATAGAGCGCGTATTTATTGTTTCAATCGTAAAAAAATACATTGAAAATAAAAAATTAAATGTTTAAAAAAACGATACAACATACAATATGATGTTTGATAACCAAATTGTTCGCCTGAATTAGATCGACAAGTTTGCTTCAGAATATTTTTTGACTGGACCTGCACTTTTTTACATTGTAAAAACACAACTATGACACAACTATGTTTCTTTCAACATCAATAGATATTGCGTATTATAATAATATACATTTATTGAAATGATGCATTTTTTCAGGGTACGTGCGAATAAAAATAAATGCAGAATATAGAGCAAATATTAAAATAATCATGAGAAATAAAATGTGTACTTTATTTTACAATATCTGAATGAGCAGTCACGGACTGAGGTGAAGTAATTAGTGTAATATACATTTAATATAATATAGTTGAATATAATATAGAAATTTTTGCGTTTTGGACATATTATCATCAATTGCGAAGCACGAGACACTTGTTTAGAATGCGCTCGTTAAAGCCAAAGGAGGTTTAATATAAGGAAGTTCGCAATCGCCAAAATACCGTTATCGATGGTTTGAGCTTAAATTTTTAAAGGTCTATGCGCGCGATGAGAATATGCCCGGATGACGGGCAGATTTTTTAAAATAACTTTCGATCGGAAGATGTAAATATTCTATTATGTTTAGTTTCAGTTAAATACATTCATTTTTAATAACGTCTTACTCTGTAGTATAGTTTTTGTGTTTACATTAGTAGTTTTCAAAAGCAATTTGAACTCGAAATCAGTAACAATATTTAGTATTCGAACATACAGGATACTTAGATAAGGAATTGAAATTCTTCCTCTCTAATTTAGGCCCATTTGAAGCCCATCTGACGAGATGTGAGTAGACTAAGTTCCTTAGCATTCCATTGGGCTGTCATGTTCTGTCACGCCTAAACTCTCAGTCGGCATGCCACTGACTGCTACAGAGATCCTTTGTCGTGTGAATGTAAAGCCACCCACGTCAAGGAATGAGAAACCTTCAAAGGGGACTTGAACTCTTGGGGATAATATAGTAAATCTGTATACTACCTTCAAAATACCACCAAAGTTCCTTTTCATTGCGAAAGATAGTATATTAAAGAACCGGAGAAAAAAATCTAAACTTTAAATATTATATTTCTTAATTTTTAGTCGTTGTTTTAAATCATTTAAGATTAAATAAATATATTATCTATTTTAGTTTTCTGGCTACTCATATTTATTACGTAAATTTATGCACAGTATGGAAATGGTTTAAAGCAGGCCCCCCAAACTTGACCGCGATAAAGTTTCGTGTAAATACTTTTGTTCTGCAAAATTAATATTTATTAATGGCATAAAAACAGAAATTTCATTGCGTAAAAGGGGCAAAATCAATTATGTTAAAATTGAATAATTATTTAGCGCAATATAACGGAATATCCTTGGGGAAATGTCAAAATTGATACTGACGTTATCGTGTAATCTCTCGATCAATTTTACTATTATAATTATTAGGTGCCCTAAATATTTAACCTAAAATCAATTTTAAATAAAAACTGCTTAAAATTTAAGTTTACTAAATAAATTCGGTGACTAAACCTGTCAACCAATATTCGGGTTCAAAGAATTCCTGGTTCAAAAATACCCAGGTTTTTCGCATTATTGGAGAAATCGACCGACCATACCAGTTTTGATATTTTCCCCTCGATATTTCGCTGAATTAACATTTATTTTCCACGGAATTTATTTCTCGACTTTTATCAAATCAATATTATATTCTCCATGCCACAAGCAAATAATTATTTATTTCTTTTCGTGGCTTATAACCTTCTTGACAGTTTTAATGAGCATCTATGCGACACGTCAGTGACAGATGATTTTTTTGAACTATCTACACGATACTTTGTCACGATCAAATGCATTGCAGATTGGGGGGCCTGATTCAAAGAAAATAAAAATTAGAATTTCTAAGAAATTAGACGCTACAAGATGTCTGCTGCTTCATGTAAGCTAAAAAAACACTCACGCTCAAAACACTGACAAGGGAAGGTCTTCAGGTGTTCAGCGCCCGAAGGATTATAACCGGTCGAAAAAGATGCCTTGAGGTACCCAAAAAAAAGTTCAACCCATCTTAGACCCTACTTTTTCGATATTTTTGCACCCCAACTCTGCAAAGTTTTGAATTTTAACCATATTTATGCGGTTTTTCACATACAGTTAAAGCAAATTTTTTTAACGTTCGTTTCTCCTTGTTGCAAAATCTTATCTAGTATTGCACTGACAGGTTATTATTTATGTTTCTGAGGATTCCCTACATGATTCTGATGTTACTTTTTTTTATAATATCATCTTCATGAAGAATTTAACGTCTTAATTGATTAACTTGTAAGTTCTGCTATAACACAGGCCTGCAAATAATGGGGTCATGTCAGTTGTTGGATAGCGAAGGGTCATTCTCGAGGTAATTTTTTGCGTAGAATCCGAATTTGAGGTCAAAATTGTCCATTCACGTCAGGATTTTGAGATATTTGAGGTTATGTACACAAAAAATTGCGTTTCTGGCTACTTTTGATGTTATATACAGAATGCACAACATTTTCTTGGTCATTCTCTTTAATTACATTATTTATTGTAAGTAATACTCTTACTCTTTAATTTAAGAGTTGCAGAGTTCAATTACGATAAAGTTACGCTAATTTGAAGTTACGAGATATTCTCAATATGGTGGATTCAAAATTGCGAATAAAAATTTGAAATAATCATACACAATAATGAAAAATGTTTTTGTTTTATACTATATAAGAGTTTATATTAATATATTAATATTATATAGTAGTTTGTATTTATATAATATTTCATATTGATTGTCTTATTAATAACAAAAATCAAATCTTAGTAACTATTTAAATTAAACAGTATTCAATTTTGCCCCGTCTCACTCTAGAATTCTTTAAGAAATAAATTTTGTTTACAGTTAATCATTTATTTTAATTTTGCCCATTCCAATTATTATAACAATTTTATATTTCTTACGTAAAAGAAAATCATCCGTGTAATATTTTATTATCGAATATAGGAAATTATAACGCTGCAGTTATCATATAACCAACTTAATGATACATACAAAATTGTACTGTTTATTTTTATGATAATTTTATTGAGAATATCTTGTAACTTTAAATTAGCGTAACTTCATCGTAATTGCACTCTCCAACTCTTAAATTAAAGAGTAAGAGTAGTACTTACAATAAATAATGTAACTACAGAGAAAGACCAAGAAAGTGTTGTGCATTCTGTGTATACCCTGAAAAGTAGCCAGAAACGCCATTTTTTGGGTGCATAACCGAAAATATTTTAAAATCCTGACGTGACGGGCCAATTTTGACCCCGGATTCGGATTTTACGCAACAAATTACTTCGGGAATGACCCTCCGCTATCCAACAACTGACTTGACCCTTATCATTTGTAGGCTTGTGTTATCGTAGAATTTACAAGATGATCCATTAAGACGTTAAATTCTTCATGAAGATGATGTTATAATAAAAAAGTAACATCAGAATCGTGTAGACAATCCTCAACAACATAAATAAAAACCTGTGAGTTCAATACTAGTTAAGATTTTGCAACGAGGAGAAACGAACGTTAAAAAAATTTGCTTTAACTGCATGTGAAGAAACGCATAAATATGGTTAAAATTCAAAACTTTGAAGAGTTGGGGTGCAAAAATATGGAAAAGGTAGGGGCTAGGATAGGTTGAACTTTATTTTGGGTACCTCAAGGAATCATTTTCGACCGATTATATCCCTCCGGGCACTGAACACCTGAAGACCTTCCCTTGTGAACTGAAAGCATGCGGAAGATTTAACAGATTTTAAACCGAGGTCATTGCAAAACAAAGGACAAAAAATACAACAAACGAAAACCAATCTACATCATATTTAAAGCTTCCTTTCTCAACGTTATGTATGATAATGAAATTTCTCCAATAGCTTTCCTTTCGCTTCCGTGCTTCTTTTAGCTGACCATCACTTGCAACGCACATAGAATCATTGAAAATCATTCCTTGAAGAAACTCTTCTCTCTTACGCCATTCTCGTTCCCGCAGATAAAACGCTTTTAATTCGAGGTTGTGTTAACAAATGCTTTACGAGCTCACAGCGAATCTTTGCGAGTATGAGTTGCTCGACCATTAAAGTCTGACACCGCACGTAGTCAGGATCTTTCTCGACTACAATAGACTCTCGACCCGAAGCAAGTTCGTAGGTGATCGATCGGGTAATTGGCAGTATTATGAAGCGTAATCTAGTAGTAGAACTGGACCTGTAACACACACATACTCATCCAGTATTATGAGGCCTTTATCAAGCGTTAATTGGGTTATGGGCAGATGATCTGTCGTCACAAGGGAGTTTGTATCGAGTAAGCTTTTGTATCATTATTAACTTCGGCACACCATATTGACTATTGTTATCCGTAGTTACCGAAATTTTATTTCAAAGATAGTCAGTATCTGCGCATTTATAAAGAAGGATTACTTAATTATGAGGACTATTTCGCCTCGAGGTTTATGAATTTCTAAATAGAATCAAGTACATTTATCTCTTGGGAATACGCACTAATAATTGTAACTATGAAATGCATTTCGCTGATGAGTACTGCCTGTAAAATTTAATTACTGCAATGTAGTTAAAGTAGAAAGGCACTAGAATTAGGGCTAATGCAGAATATAATGATGGTCAAAATATACTGAATCCCTATAGCGGATACCTAATAAAGAGACCTGGTTCCAATCTGTTTATTATATGAACAAAGCAAGAAGTGCTTGTGGTAGGATAATGTTATTATACGTAGCATGCATATTAATTCGTACGCTTTCGCAATTGCTTCCTCCGTTAATAATAGAAATTGTTCTCTCCATTATCAAGGTTATGCTGAAACTTTATTTTATTATCAATAATTTCTGACGCTTAATTAAAAAATTGCATTAGTCATATTTCATTAAATAGTTATGGAGAAATTTCTACGCATGGAAAAAACATAAGATTTTATGACAGGGATGCCGGGCTATCCACCGCTATCCCTGAAATTCAAAGACCTGCAAATGATCGACCGAGCGCATACTGATTGGACTGAGCGCCTGATTGGAATCAGACTTCATGATATCGCAGATATTTCAAATTTTCGCTACAATAACGACTATATGTGAGCTAACGTACAGCTATAGTGATTAGTAGTGTTGGGCGTTTTCGTAGGCCTCTCGTTTCGTCTCCAATTGCGCTTATCAGGCCTATGTTTGGAGCCTATTAACAAAAGAAGAAATTGACTCACAAAAGTTATGATTTTTACAAATTGAAGATCAACTCAAAAATGATCGATTCTTGGCAAAACCTAAAAATCGATTTTTAGGGAGCCAGGTCCCTTTAATTGCGGAGGTCACATATGCTTCTTATGCAATCGGTAGAAGGTAGTAGAAGATAAGCCCACAACATCAAGCACTTCATCATTGTCAAAGTCCTCATTTTCACCTGATAGGTTCGACTTATGATGACGAACGTGAAAGCCGCTATTTCGCCGGGCGCTCAGAGAAAACGTACTTTTCCGTCATTAGACTATTAAGTTGGGTCGAAAAAATAAAATTATGAAAACAAAAATTGAAATTATCTGAAAATTGGGAAATTTATTTAATAAAACTAATTGTCCTATAAAAAAACTGGAAACATATCTGGATTCGTCTCAGCCGTATCTCTAGGAGTTTTTCAAATTATGCCAAAACAATGCTTTTTAAACAATTGAATCGTTATAAACAATTCGGAATTCAATTTAAACAAATGTATCAATCTGAAAATAGTTTCAAGCACATTAGTAGATACTTAAATAAAATACCCCGAGTAGTTTTTTTACTCACCGCAAAAAAATAATTATTTAAACAAATAAAATGTTTATGAGAAATGTTAACGTTTTTGATTGTTTAATGTACAATAACTTAAACTAACACTAAGTAAACACAAACTCAATAAAGATAAGACTATTGTCAATTTTAACAAACCACTCACAGTGAATAATTCATCAATTAAACATTGTTTCTACCCCCTCCACTCTCACTCGAAAAATCCTTTGAATATGGATTTGAATATTCGAACATATAGCAAACAATTATATTGTTTAAAATATTTATTATTTGCTTACATAATTATTGAACATCAATTTATCACAAACGATAACCAGATGAGGTTATCCGAGATACATCCAGCGATACCTTTAGATTTTTTCTGCGACTTTTAGTTTCTTCTGAATATTGAAATACAAAATTCGAAGGATTTTTTGAGTGAGAGTGGAGGGGGTAAAACAATGTTTAAATTGGAGCTTTTTCATGACGAAAAATTTATTTGCATTCTATTATACTCGAATAACGTCATCTGGTTGTTATTTGTCATAAATTGTTTTTCAATAATTGTGTAAATGGTTAATAAATATTATAAACAATGTACTTGTTTATATAAGTAATAAATATTAAAAACAATATCATTTTTTAAATAAATAATAAATATTATAAACAATATGATTGTTGAAATAATATATTTTTTTGCATGATTAGAAAAACTCCTAGAGATATGACCGAGACGCATCCAACGATATCTTTAGATTCTTTCTGGGACTATTAGTTTCTTCTAGCTATATGTCCGAATATTGAAACCCATATCTTTTTTGTCATGTAGTGAGAGTGGAGGGGATAAGAACAATTTTTAATTGATGAATTATTCACTACAAGTGGTTTGTTAAAATTGACAATAGTGTAATCTTGATTGAATTTGCTTTAATCAAGTGTTAGTTTAAGTTACTGTACATTAAACATTCAGAAGCTTAAAAAAATTTATAAACCTTGTATTTGTTTCAATTATTATTTCTTCGCGGTGATTAAAAAAACTCTCAGGGTATTTTATTGAAGTATCTACTTTTTGTGCTTGTAACTATTTTCAGACTGATACATTTGTTTATATTGAATTCCGAAATGTTTATAACAATTTGATTGCTTGAAAATAATTTTTTTGGCATCGTTCGAAAAACTCATGAGATACGGCTAAGACGAATCCAGATATGTTTACAGTTATTTGATAGGACAATTAGCTTTCTTTAAATAAATTCCCCAATTTTCTAATCTATATGTATAGCTAAATTTAAGGTCGTAAATGTTCAGTGTAGTTTTTCGAAAAATTGGTCTTTGATTTATAAATGATTTTTTTAAACACAGGAAAAAAATATCATTCGAACAAAAACTTTTACTTATTTAAAATTATAAAAAACAACCAACGCATAAAAGAAAAGTTTTCGTTTGATTGGAAAATTTACATTGCTTGTGTGGATTGTGTATCTTCGAAATCACTTTGCATTTTTTGAAAGTTTTTGTTATTATGGATGCTGAAATACTTTATTTGTTAAACAAATTATTTTAAAAATTTCCGAGCTACTTTTCGAAGAATTTCTTCGGATATTTATAATCAGGGTGCGTTTTTCGGTATGTTCAGCTAAAATTACCCTCTAGACCTCTCAGTGCACAGAAGTGTATTAGTGGCGACTTGATTACCCTACCTAAATTTTGGCGAAAGAGTAATTTCGTTTAACACTTTCTAATTTCGCAAAATTTTATTCAATTACTCTGAACCAAACAGCATGTAAAAATGTAAGATTCCACCATACTGAAACCTTTCATCCCTCAACATCGATTTTTTAGTCACTACACCGTTTTTTTCGAAACTCTGTCGAGTTTTGCAATTACACGAGGAAAAAGATCCACACAGGGATTATGTGAATCACTCGGTGTCCAGCAAAGACTTCTACAGCTGTTCGTTAGCCAATCCGATCATAGTACGTCATTACTTTATAAACCTAGGACTCTAAGTAAAACGCTTATGGGTCTAGGGCGTCTAGGTATATAAATATTATTTTAGGGATCATTTGCAGGTGCTAAAATCGCACTTATGATGGTGCTGTGATAAAAATTCAGAAAAGTAACTGAAGGAATACATGGAAATGTTGGGAAATTTGAATTAGGGATCGTCCATTAGTTTCGTAAGGATAACTTTTAACATTTCAGCCCCCTCCCCTTCGTTCGGCCTTTTCTATCGAAGTATATGTAACTTTAACATGGGCGTAAGATTTTGCAGAGCCTCCCCCCACCCCTCCTGAAGCTCTACGTAAATCATAAGTAAATACAGATGTAGAAATAATATATAGACGCAAAAATTATACTTCTAGAATACATTTATTATGTAAGAAATCCTTTATAAAAATCAAGGAACAATGCGGAAACCCAGAAATTCATCTATTTGATAGTAAAGTAAATGCTAAGTATGAAAAACTTCACCTTGAAAAAGGATCCACAAACAATAGCGTTCGATGCATTTATTACATTCTCATCTCAATGGGAAGGTATTGGTTTTATGTGAAAAATGACTTTCGCGAATTCAATCAAATATCGACTTGTTGGGGCCCCCTGAATCAGAAAAAATAATTTTTACGAAGGTGTCTGTCTGTCTGTAGTCTGTAGTCGGTAGTCTGTAGTATCGTGTAGGCACGATAACTTTCGAAAGATTGATCAGATTGGATTGTGCTTTGGCACACTTTTTGAAGGCCTCAATACAAAGAACGAGTTCGTTAACCAGCTATTTTGGATAAAAATTCAAAGAGTGAGAACATTTTGAAAATTTTTGAGACTACTTTTTTCAATATTTGAAAATGTTATGTACGGTTATTAATAGTACTCACAAGGTCAGACTATTTATCCTAACGACATTTTTCGATTTAAAAAAATTATGAGAGTTATAGAATTTTCAAAATCCAAAAAAACAAACGAAAATTAACATTTTAAGCCGAACAACGCACAATATGAAAAAAAGTCAAGAATAGAAAAACGTTTCTTTTTGAGAGCCCTACAAGATTATCATAAGAACTTTTTGAATTTTTTCGAATAATCGAAAATTCAAATTTTGATAGGACGCGTAGTTTTTGTTATATTCGTGAAAAATAACATAATAAATAAAAAAATTAAATTTTTGGACAAACGACACTACGTATGAGAAAAAAATGAATAGATTAAAGTTGCTCATCCAAAAAACAGCTACACATTTTTTATTAGCAATGTTTCGGTAGAACGCTTTGATTTAATCATAAAAAATAACATAAAAAATAAAAAAATTAATGGGGTTTGGAAAAAGATACAATGAAAAAAAAAAAATTAATAGGCAAAAGTTTTTCACTCAAAGAGGATCTACAAATTCGTTATTTAAAATTTTTAGAAAAGGCGAGTAGACTTTTTTTTAATCCTAAAAAATAAGAATTAAAATTAGAAAAATTAAATTTGTGAAAAAACGACACAAGAGACGAAAAAAATAAAAATGTAAGGACAAAAGTTGTTTAACCAAAAAACATCTACAAATTTGTTATAAACTCTTGTTCTAAAAATGCATCAAAAATAAATTTACTTTTTCGAAAACCGACACAAGCTACAATGACTTTTTATTTATCAAAATTTTTCGCCTAAATTATATCTACAAATTTGCTTAGAACCACTTTACACTAGTATGCGTGTTTT
>CAKNWW010270049.1:0-13546 GCA_932074435.1 Andricus kollari
AATTTTTGCAAAAGACTTTTCCACCTGTTGCCACCCAAACTGTTATTTCATAAATACTCTTTAAGACACGTATTTTAAAACATAAATTACATTTAAGCACTATTTATCCAACTAACAAGAGCTAGCTAATGTTAAAAATATGAGATCCGATTTTTTAATATCTTCTGATTCGCAATTGTGTGTTGCCAAAGACAAAATTTATGTGCAAAATGTAAATTTTCACAACTTTTTTTCTTATCTTTCCATATTTATTCTAAATAGGGCTAAAGTAGGTCCAATGGGTTCAAGAGAGGACATGGCGGGTCAGGCAGGGCTAAAGTGGGTTCTATTTGGAATTATGCAGGGCTTGAATAGGGCTAGAATTTCGACTCGGGTTTGCAAAGAGGAGTATATTTTTCTCGGAACCGATCTGTATCTTTCACACGAATGTTTGAACTATAGGTTTCTTCTACTTGAATCTGTTATTTAAGCCCTTAAAATATTCTAGAAACCACCTCGCCACAGGATCTTATTAAAACGTTGGACTAACTGCCATTTAGACAGACGATTTTCTGTTGAATCAAAAACTGAATGTTCTGGTACTGAAAGCAAATGTGAGAATGTGAGAAAATGAGCCAGAGCCTCTATAGGACAAAGAAGTGCAAAAATATTTTCTATCGTGAGTTTATGATCGCCAATAATGCGACGTAAGTGGTGCTCCACATTTTTAATGCCCACTTTCCATAGACCTCCAAAATGGGGAATAGCAGCAGGGATAAAGTGCCATTTTATATTTTTGTCAGAGTTACATATTTTTTCATCATTGTCAAATTTCGTAAAATTCTTTGCAGCTTTTTGCCTGCATCCTGAAAATTAATACCTTTGTCACTGTACAGATTAAAAGGCAATCCTCTTGATTGTTGCGCTCCTCAAAAATACTAAAACAAATTTTCGGGCTCCTACCCTTAAAGTTGAAAAGCCGACCCTTAACACGACGCAGATATTACTTTGTCAAATATAATCTTTTTTCGAATTTTACAGTGTAAATAGAGTCTCAGATTTTTGGCTCTTCAAAAATACCAACACCTATTTTTGGGCTTTAACCCTTAACGTTAAAATACAACCCCTTGACACCAAGCTGATATAAGTTTGTCAAAAAATAATCTTTTATATAAATTTATAGTGTAAACAGAGTCTCTGATTTGGGGGCTCCTTGAAAATACCAACACCAATTTTTGGGCTCCAACCCTTAGCGATAAAAAACTACCCCTTGACAAGACGCAAACATGACTTTGTCAAAAAAGAATCTTTGTTAGAATTTGACAGTGTAATTAGAGTTTCTGATTTTTAGGCTCCTCAAAAATACCACCAACAATTTTTGGGCTCAAACCCTTGAATTTGAAAAGCAACTCCTGGATACTACGCAGAAGTGACTTTATCAAAAAAAAATATTTTTTAGAAATTTACTTTGTGAATGGAGTTTCTGAAGTTTAGGGCTCGCTTTGATTTTTTAGATGTCAGGGTAGTTTTTGCAAAAACAAATTCAAGCATTCGAGAGCCCAAAAAAATCCCAACACTAGTTTCTATTTTGTATTTTTAGGGTTCGAGTTTTTACTAAGAGGTTGGTTTTTTTGTACATAGGGGTGGTTTTTTGAATTTTTTCTTCGTGCATTCAAGAGCCCAAAATAAGTTCAAAATTCTGGTGTACTTGGTTTTTTCCGAGTTTGAGTTTGTACATAGGAGGTAGTTTTATTTTCTGTAGGGGTGGTTTTTGGATATTAGTTGTTAGTGTGTTCAAGAGCCCAAAAAAGCTTAAAATTCTGTTGTGTTTGATTTTTAATTTTTATATAGCGGAGCTGCTGGCTTGAGTCAAGCCTGCACCTCCACTCCAAATTTGAATTTTCAAACAAAGTAGTGGAGCCCAAAAATCGGCATAATACAGCCCAAAAAAGCTCAAAATTCTGATACAAAGAAATTTGGGAATTTCGATGGTGGAGGTGTTGCTTGATGGACCTGAACCGAAGGCGGATCAGGCGATTCTCGATTTCATTGCGCGGGCACAAATTCATACTTGTTTCAATTCGAAATTTTGAAGCTTTTTTGTTATTTCTGAAGGGGCTATAACAGTCTTCGCAGGATATTATGCTTCTTTAAATCCTTTTTTTCTATTGGAGAACGTCTAATGACTATAGTCTTCAATAAAGACGTACTCTTGTCATCACTACACGACCGAGGAACCGACGCCGTTTCGAATTTTACAACTTCCACTATCTTTTATTCGTCTATTCTTCACAGTTTTTAACCTTTTTTAGAATTCAATTTTTACTCCAATCCATCCGGATCGAAAGATAATTTGCATCTCCTTGAGAGATGATAAACAGTTTTATTTAGTTGTGAAATTGCCGGATGTGGATTGGATTATGAATATTTGAAAGTCTGTGAAAAATACCACAGTTGGATAAAAATCACAGTTTATTAGTAGTCAGCTTCTTTTCTCCCATAATCACCATTTTTATAATAGTTATGAATACATTACACTGTTCTTAATTTTATACCATTTGTAGGCTTTTGATTCACGCGCGTGCCTTATGCATCTCTCTCTCTTCTTCTGCACTCATTAAGCAAGCTTTGTCTCTTTCATAATTTACAAAAAAGATACAAGTCACGTCTCACAATCGTAGCAACTAGCAGTCATCCAGACATACATATACATTTCAGAGCATGCATATGTAAAAACATTTTTTTACTTTAAAATCAAGCTAAAACTTTTCCGCTTAAGAGGATGATGGTTATAAAGAGGGATTTTTATTGTATATTCCTGAAAATGAGTGATCAGTTGTTTTTGAGAATATACTATCTTTTTTGGCGATTTATAACTTTTTTGATAAACACAAATGATTTTACTACAATTTTGATAATTTGTTGAGCTCCTTTTCAATAGTAGTAACCATTTTTTGAGGAAATAAATATTTTATTGTCAAAAATGAATTTCAATTTATTACGTACAAAAGGACACTTTAAAAAATATGTTTTTGGCTCGAAAACAAATATTTGGCTTTTTTCTCTGAGTGAAGTTAAAATAAGCTTTATCTTTGAGTAAAATGAAACCCTTCAAACTTATTTCCTTCAATAAAAAGGTGAAATTTCACTCTTTAATCTTAAAGTTCTTAAAGGGAGAATCCAAATCTTTCTTTCTAGACCAAAAAAGTCTTCTTATATGAAGACAAATCAAATTGATTTTTGAGCTTGGATTTTGAAGATCAAGTAATTATTTTTTCGAAAAATGATTACAACCAATGATAAGTGCTTGAAACGCCTATCGAAACATATGAGGAAAATATTTTGGTTATGCATGATAAAAGAGTTTGAAATTGACACAGGAGATGATAATATTCTCTCTAATGATAAATATTGTTAATAAATACTTATCATTGGACAAAAAATGTTGTGTCGGTATTAGAACAGTGAAATACCACCGGTATAGACCGAAATATAGAATCGATTGTCTCTAGTTTCATTTTATTGTAATAGTAATAATTTGAAAAAATTTCGAATCCATAAAATGATTTTGTTATAAGGTTTCATATTCTGAATCTCAATGTTTTCCGTGATTTTTTGAAGCTCAACTTAATATATAAATTCAGCTTGAAAATCTTGCAAGACAAAGTATAAAATTAAAAACGCAGTGTCTAGACTCAAAGAATATAATTATTCTACGCTCACGGAATTTCTGTGAACCTAGCTTAGTACAATTGAGACTAATTGGACGTACCTGTAATAACTTGTCGAAACGTTCTCGAAGAATTTCACAAAAATACAGTACTTTGGCTTAACTGGGAAGTTATTTTATACTTTCCTCTACATGTACAGAAATACATTATTTACGACGATATTATTGCTGCCGAACTTTCGATATCTAAGGTAAATATGAAAGTGTGAAAACATTAACTCTTTCCAAACCTCCTACCACACGAGGTTTGGTTTGCGTCACCTATTTTCGCATGTTTGACGTTTCTGTTTCGCTACAAATGAATTGGTAACTTCTGATAGGCTAATTTTTATCTTGTTTCCAACCTTAAGTGTAACAACTTTTTGCTTGTAGAAAATATATGTTGGTTAGTGTAACTTGCATTTCGAGTAATAATTTATAGCACAAATGCTTAATTGAAAAGTAATCGAACAAACGTGACAAATTTACTCGAGTTCATTTCTTAATACATGAGGATATATTGTAGCTTGAAGTCTAATAATAAAAATTAAACTTTGAAAAGGCTATTAAAATCTGTTAGAATGTTTGAGACATGCAACGCAAAAAAATCTTTTTAATTTAATACTGTTTTACATTCATTACAAAAATTATCTAAATTTATGCACTTACGATTCAGCAAAGGCATATTTCACTCCTGATGCATGTTACAGTTATACAAATGTACAGTTTCTTGTTCGTATATGAAATCGGAATATAATTTTACACAGGATTACTATATTTTCAGAAAACGAAATGTTTCAGTTTCGTAAATTTATATATCAGGAGAAAAATATTGAAAAGTATTTATAACGTTTAGAAGGTGTTTTGCATATTTAACAGGTTTCATCTATTCATGTAACGAATCTGTAATCGGAAATTAAAATTGCGTTTGTCGATAGACGTTGAAACCGAGAAGATAACATTTTTTTGTCAACTCAAGTCTGATCATCGAATTAATGATATTGCAAGCATACAGTAACAATAATTATCTGCTCTTTTTTTAAAAAGTGCATTTATCACGTTTTGTTCGCTTACTTCTCAATTAAAGCTTTTAAGCAACAGCTAAGGACAGAAAAAAGTAACCCTTAAAAATGTATTCTGCCAGTTTCATCAAAATCATAATGTCGTTGTCTTCTTCTTATTATAAGAATATAGCATCATAAGAAATAATTTTAAATAAATATTGAATATTCTTTAACATATTTTTTTTAAATATCAGACCTACTTAAACGAGATATTTTATCTCGAATCTTGTCAAATCCTAAAAATAAAAATAAGGTTAATGCGCAGCCAGTATTTACGGAATCAGGTAAATAAGTATAGTTCGTAAATATGATTGTACCTGAGTTTCTTTCCTTGTTTATTCATCATGACACAAGAATTTTTGTTATTCAAGTTTTTATCACCTTTTGAAAAACTATTACGTCTGATTTGCATATAAAAATTATGCTTTGACTTTTCAGAAAATATGTATTCATGAATCACTAAATTAATGTAAATTAAGGAGCACAACTTCAGGCCGTACTAACATCTGTATGCAAAACAGAATGACAAGAGTGGGTTTCTGAAATTAAACTGCGAATGGAAGCTGTTTGCTTAAAGGTTATCCTGAACAGTTTTGTTTAGAGTTGAGAAATAATTATTAAAATAATAAAAAAGTGATCAATGCCGTTAATAACTGTCCAGGTCTTCAAAATACATCTTCTTCCAGGAAGTTATGTTCATAACTGAAATTTAAGACTCCCTCATCGGATTCCGAAGGTCTCATCATTGTACGAAGTAAACCCGGTAGTCCAGGTGTTTAAAAAACGTCTTCCTCAGGGAAGTTGTATTCGTAACTGAAATTTAAAACATGTTGATCGGGCGTCAAAAGTCTCGTTATTTTAAGAAATAAGCCCGGTAGTCCAGGCGCTTAAAGTATACCTTTCTCGAGAAATTTCTGTTCATAACTTAAATTTCAGACAACCTCATGGTTTTTCGAAGGTCTCGTCATTCTGAGAAGTAAACCTGGTAGTATAGGTTTTAAAAATACATCTTACTTGACCCTTTTCTTTCTAAGGTGCCTTCCACTTCAGTTCTGGACACTAATTCCTAGGGTAAGATGTATTTTGAATACCTGGACTACCAGGTTTACTTTCTAGAGCTACGAGATCTTGGAAAAACAGTTCGGGTGAATAAAATTTCAGTCCTGAAGGCACCTTTATCAAAGAAGATGTATTCTGAATACCTGGACTACCAGGTTTAATTTTTAGAAGGACGAGACCTTGGAAAGATGGCCAGGGTGCCTTTTCTTCAGTTCAAGACACAACTTGCTAGGGGAAGATGTATTTTGAACACCTGGACCACTAGGTTCACTTCCTAGAACTACAAGACCCTAGAAAAACGGTTAGCATGAATCAAATTTCGTTTCTGAATGTACCTTCCTCGAAGGAGATGTATTCTGAATACCTGGACTACCAGGTTTACTTTGTAGAAGGACGATACCTTGGGGAAATAGTCAGGGTGCCTCCTACTTCAGTTCTGAAAGAAAGTTTCTCGAAGAAGATGTATTCTAAATATCTGGATTGCCAGGCTTACTTCTTGGGAGGACAAGACCATGGAATGAAAGCCAGGTTGCCTTCTACTTCAGTTTGGAATACAACTTCCTAGGAGAAGATGTATTTTGAATACTTGGAGTACCGGATTTACTTCCCAGAACTACCAGAATTTGAAAAAACGGTCAGGGTGAATAAGATATTAGTTCCGAAGGCACCTTCTTTGAAGAAAATATATTCTTGATACCTAGACTATTAGGTTTACTTTGTAGAAGAACGAAACGTTAGAAAAGTGTCCAGGGTAACTTAAATTTCAGTTCTGAATGCACCTTTTTCGAAGAAGATGTGTTTTGAACACCAAGACTAGCAGATTTACTTTTCAGAATGGCTAAACCTTCGAAAAACGGTTGCAGAATCTTAAATTTATATCCTAAACTCAACTTCCTCGGAGAACATGTATTTTAAAAACCTGGACTAAGAGGTTTACTTCTTGGAAAGACAAGACCTTCGAAAAATCATCACGGCGGCTAAATTTCAGTTCTGAACATCCTGCAGTTTTCGATTTTTGAAAAACATTTCTTTCTGTCAAATTCAAGTTCTGCAAATCAATAATCGATCCTTGATCGAGATTCACTGATATTTCCAAACAAACATCCACAAACACAATACTCATTTTAAATAAACGGGACTAAGTGAATAATTTTTTTTTATATCTGATTACCAATTTAATTTCAAACGGTTTTTATTGGTCATCATTCAGGTCATTGAATTTAATAAATTCATAATGTGTCGACTAGTTGAAATTTTATGACAGATAATTGACCTCGAATTTTGAATCAAGTTGATTACGAATAGAGATATCAAAACGTTGCATCATTTTGATCCATTTGCCATATCAACTTGATAATTCGTAGTTTTGTGTGTATGTCTAATCTGAGTAAGATTGAATTTCTGGAATTATTCGAATTTCACCTTCTTCAAGATCTTCATATAATGAAGAAATTACACGACTACAAAGAGATGCGTCGATGTTGAAAATTCCAAACCCAATTTTTGAAATTATAGGTCGTCCCGTTTTTTTATAATATTTGATGATAAAATAAAATATATGTAATCCGTCAGATTTATCAAAATTATAATATCGTTGTTTTCTTCCTATTATAAAAATATCACATGATAAAAAAAAGGTATACAAGTTTTGAATATTCTTCAGCATATTTTTTTTCTAATATCAGATCTACTTACACGAGATATTTTATCTCGAATCTTGTCAAGGCCAGAAATAAAAATAAGTTTAAGACGCAGTTAGTATTCACGAAATTTGGTAAATATTCATAGTTTGTAGATATGACTGTGTCTGATTTTCTTTTCTTAGTTAATCAACATGACACAATTGAGAATCTTTTATTATTTAAATTGGTATCACCTTGCAAAAAACTATTCCGTCTGATTTGTATACATAAATTATTATTTGGTTTTTGAAAAATATATTCACAAATCACTGAAAATTTTCAATACACGTGTGGTTTTTTTATTAATAAATAATTTCTCAAAATATTCGAATGTCACCTTAGTCAAGAACTTTATAGAAAGTACAAATAACAAGATTACAAAGAGATGCGTCGGTATTGGAATTGTCGAACCCAATTTTTTTAATTATACCTTGTCCTTATTATTTCTAGTATTGCACGATACACCATGTTTAAAAAGATAACGGTATTGGGGGTGAAAAATTAGTAATGCGGATCCCTAAAGAATTTTTATAAAAAAAATAAACCTGAATAACCTTTTAAATTGATATTTTAACTTGCTTTTACCGTGAAATAAAAACTTTTGTTTTAAAAGCTAATAAATAATTAGAGATATCGATTCGAATGTTTCAAATTCGGTTCTCTCGCGAAAAATTCTATCGGAGTCTACACAGCCACAGTTGTGCCCCCCATATATCTTACTAAGCCCCGTTTACGGTATTTTTTTTTATAAGTAGTTTAAAAATCTAAACCTACGCCAACAAAGCCCTTAAGGTTGCTTACCAACATCTTTTCGGCTTGATGTTTTATTATTAATTTTTTTTTAATTTTCAATTAATTTCAATTAATAATAATTTCCAATTAATTTTAATTAATAATAGTTTTCAATTCAAATAAAAAAAATTATTCTTAAGTTATTTATTACTGATGTATGCAGCCTTCTACTTGATGGATCTAAAAGTAAATATTAAAATAAAAGATTCTCTTCCGTATCGAAATACAACTTTGAAGAAAACTTTAACTATTTAGACTCACTCGCGTTATTATTAAAAGCTAATTCGTCTCATTTGAAAAATTTTACCGTCAACAAGAGAACTCATAATGTTTAATTTGCATTCCTCTTCATTTTCCTTTGACGAAGGTAAGATTGAAGAATTATGATCAACTTTCATAATCGCATCAAAGATTCCGTGAAAATCAACAGTCCTCAAATTTATAAAGTTCGTATACTTGGATATATGTTTAATATCATAGATCTTGGCACTTGCTTCACTAAATAAATATGCTCCTTATCAGAAGAAGCACCAACACGCTGAATTAAATATTCCCAATAGAGGCCGATTCAATTGAATTCGTATTTTGTCACAAATTCAAAAACATCATTGATAAGTATTTTCTAGGCAGGCCCTAACTAAACCTTGTCTATCAAAAATACGTTCCAACATCAGTATTTTACTTTTACGATTGCTTGTACATGAATCAGACCTTTCACATAAACTTTTCTTCTTATATAGACTTAACACATTTTTAATGTTATTAGTGATGCATAAAATTTAATTTAAAAATATGCAAATATTTGTTCAGAAAAATCAAACCAAAATAATGTTGCGCGATTCACCAAAGTTATCTGATTCTGCATTTTTTATGTCTTTAATTCTTTTCAATATAAATTCCACATTAAAAAAATAAATGCAAGAATTTCTCGAATTTTGTACCTCGAGTTCAACTTGCGGCATAACATAGGAAAAATGTAGAAAAAACTTCAAATTCATTCCACCTATTCTTTAAAATTAAGTCTCTGATTCAAGCCTATGAAACTAAAAAAATCCTCATTGGTTCTCGAGATACGATTAAAAATGTCCAAGGGTAACTGCGCTGAATTTCAGTCGCTTTAGTTGCGAGTCTGAGCGTCTGCGGTGATCGCCGACTGAAACTCGGCGCAGACACGCTTGGACGTTTATTGTCATATCTTAGGAACTCGTGGATATCTTTGATATTTTTTTAGCACGGAATTAATATGAGAATCAAGAAATTACTTTCGTTTAATTTCAGTTTTTTTACATGCGTATCTTAGGTCACAGCACGAGCTGAAGTTAAGAAACAGAATATAAGAAATTCTCGTCGATCAGCGCTCTCTCGATCGACAGCAGTAATCGTACGGTAAGCCTCAACCAATTGCAACCTAAATTCTTTATTCAATGACAGTTTTTTCTCTTTGTGAATATAAAAAATGTAGTGAAAAAGTTCTTGTAAACTTTTGTGTAAAACAAAATCTGGGTCTTCTGTAGAGGTTTTTGTAGCTCCATTTGTGCTGCAAAAACCTCTGTAGAAGACCTAGTTTTCATTTGACAAAAAAGGTTATAGGAACCTTTTTACTACATATAACAAAGCACATGTAATTACAATTATTTATTAGGAAAGAAATATCAAAAATCACAATTTTAATTTTTAAAAAAGGGCTCCATCAATTTTTTGCATTTCTTGCCTAAATTATTCGGGAAACAGAATAGAATCTAACCTTGGAAATAACTGGTATTGAGTAAGAAGTTTGAGTTGAAATATTTCCGACTGAACTACAATTGAGAATATCAGTGTTGGGTAAGTCACCTTTTCAAGTAACATGTTGCAGCTGCTTTACTTAGCCAAAAAGTAATTCGTTACAGTTACGTTACTGGAGGAAGTAACTTTCCGTTCCCTGAAATTTACTTGCAATTTAGGAGAATACATGCATGTTAAATTTGTACAATAAGTGTATTTATATCATTTATATCAATGCCATATCAAATTACCTAAGCCGAGGTAGGTAAAAAAATTACAAGTTTTCCTTCACCGCAGGTAAAAAATCGAGACAATAGCGAAATTTCGTTATTAGCCACCAGCAGGTATCAGAGGTCGGAATTGTCCAAGGAAACAGGTTAATTAAAGCCTTTTTTAATGGTAAAAACTAATGGGAAATTGTTACAACTTAACAGATATCTTGTACACATGCGAAGCAAGCATTTGGCGACGTTCCTTATACCTTCAGGCAACAAATTAAATGTACCGAAGATAACGCTGAATTTCTTTATATGAGGTGGTAGGTAATCTAGAGAAATGCTTATAGGCATAATTTAGGTTCAGTAGCACCAAGACAGGTATTCTGAATGATTAATAAATGAGCCGAGGATATTTCTGTAAAAAGTCCTTCTTTTCCCTCTTCTTTTAGATAAGCGGTTAACTATGCAAAAAAAAAGCAAAAGAACATGATCGGTGCATAATAAGATGACCAACATTTTTCTTTTTAACCATATTTTACTTAAATGAACCGTTTTCAATAAAATCAATTAAAATTTCAAATATATGATTTTTCTCCCTATTTTACATTATTGTAAAAAAGCACAAGACTGAAATGTATTAAAATTTGTTAAGTGGTCAAGTATACCACCTAGAAGTTATGTACAAAAATTCAGCTTTTCTGGAACTAATTCGAAGCTAGGATCGTTCCACGTTGACTGACCTATGCCTAATGATTACCCAAACATATAGGCCGGCAAAGCACAAAATCGCTCGGCACAGAATAGGGAAATTAGTGAAGTTCAACTTTCGCCAAACAGTTGAGACTTCTACTAAATGATGGAATTTTATAGTTGAAAATACGAATCGTCTAGAGAAAACTTGCGTAACAAAATAGGAACAAAATTTCAATAAAATTGTTGAATTTGCCAGCTAAATAGGTGGACTTTTAACATATGAGTTACATTTTTTGATGAAAAGGAAAAATTTTTACAAAAATTGTTGAATTTTCAACAACTGTTTTGATTTTTAACCACATACTTCAATTTTTAATAAAAAAAAAATATATATATATAAATATATCATAAAAATTATGCCTAGAAAATGAAGTTAATTTTCTATTACAGACATTTTGATTTCAGACTATACACCTTCAGGGCCTCAAGAAATTATTATATAATTGGACGTTTGTAAAACTTAATGATAAATAATACTTATTGTTATTAACACATTTTATTATCTAAAGGCTGAACTCATTTCAAATCATGCAAGCTGAACACGTTCAAGCCGCAGAATCGTCTGCTGATGAGATATATTATTTTTCAAAGGATTTTAGACGACACGTATTTCACCGATTTGACAGAAGTTTTGTTTTGAAAAATTATGAGTGTAATTGAAGGTATTTTTTGATGATTTATGACAGACGAATGTTCCATTTTTATGACATAATACAGAGAGAAAAAAATGTAATTTTACAGCGTTTTTAGAGTAAAATTCAACTTTATCTACTTGAAAATTAACCGCAACTAAAATTCTCCTTTTTCTGTGGTTATAGCCGAATTAATTCTTATTTGGGGAAAAATATGGAGAGAAATGCAAGATAGAGAAAAATTCCAAGACATTTTTCCTTGGAATTTTTTTAGAGGAATTTTTCAGCAACGACAAAAATTGCTTTTCCTCTCCATGGCGCGGGCACAAGATAAGCTCTCATGAGATATATTCACCAAAATATGAACAACCTAGAAAAAAATTGAGAAAAAAAACGCCGCCATTTCATCAGTCTTTAAAATCTTTCAAATATTGTATTAAATTTCGAAGTGTAATTCAAAGAACTACTAGAATCAAAAAGATAAAGTATAATGCCTATACCAGCTTGGAAACAACAGCTCTTTAAAAAAAAGGAATTTCTCTATCAAATCGGCGAAATATATGTCGTCTAAAATCCTTTCAAAAACAGCATATTTCATTTGCAGACGATTTTTTGACTTGAACGTGTTCAGCCTGCATGATTTGAAATTAATACGACCCAACATTAATTTCAATAACTCTCCACGCTTATTTGAGTAACAGGGCTTATATTTTATATACATATATATGCGTTACCTTAGTTTATAACATCGCATAGAAACATCGTTGATATTTTCCCTCCCCCACAAAGACTTTGCATAGTTTATGCACGGCCACTAACGAGTTAATAGCCAATACTAGAAAATACATACACATATGGGCTTTTAGTGGGGTAATAAATTCTTTATTTTTCCGATTGGGATATATACAAGAATTTAACATTTGTCTCTAAAGACTTGGGTTACAGTCTTCAGAAGAGGGAACTTCTCTCCCCCACAATGTCCACTGAAATCATCTCCTTCTATACTATCTACGAATACACCACCAAGCTTCATGCTTTTAGCATATTCAGCCTTCATCTTGATGGAGCTGAAAATAAATATTACAATTTAGTATTTTTATCCTTATTAAATTAAAATTTAGAACAAAATGTTATGTGAAGACTTACGCAACATTATCATAGACAATCATGTCCTTCCCTTTGTAGATATATGGCACTTGCTGTTCATCGTCGTAGAGTTGCTTCCATACTCGATTCTTTTCCTCCGGACAAGTATAATAATAGCTTGTCGTTGGTAAAGTATATTTTACAGTATCAACAACTGGTGCGTCCCTGCCAAATTGTTTTGGATTAGCTAAAGTATAGGATAATCCAGTAACAGTAGTTCCCAGTATCAACTTGTTTGGTGGAGCGCCCCCCTCAAGCCAGTATTTGACAATATAGTCCTGAGAGCAGAATTAATTATAAACAATTATCACATGAATATAAGATATTTTGTTTTGGAAATTTGGTCGTAAAAATTTTTGTATTATTTTGGAGAAAAGCGGCTTATTTTACTTTATTGGAAACCAAGCGAAAAATTCTTTTCATTGACAATCATTTTGTTTAATAGATAAAAATAACCTTTCCTAACGTTTGAAAGTAAAAAATCTATAAAATTATAAAAATTTTCTGTAGTATGTCTTAATTATAAGTAAGGTTAATAATAAATATGGCTACGTTCCAAGTCACAATAGGTAGATTATTTAACGTTGTCATAAGATTTTGAAACTTTATTCGCTTTACAATAATTATAAAAATTATAAATACTTACTTCTTCTGTAAGTTTT
Organism: Andricus kollari; assembly: GCA_932074435.1. Classification (NCBI taxonomy): domain Eukaryota; kingdom Metazoa; phylum Arthropoda; class Insecta; order Hymenoptera; family Cynipidae; genus Andricus; species Andricus kollari. The sequence continues at coordinate 13,461 of CAKNWW010270049.1, forward strand.
ACCTTCCAATTACTTTATCTTAGTTAGTTTTATGGGTGATCGACTCATCCTCACAATGTGGGGGGAAGTCGCTCACTCTTGAAGGA
>CAKNWW010270074.1:0-11254 GCA_932074435.1 Andricus kollari
TGCTTAGTGTGATAATAGTGGGGATATCAAAGACGATTCTTTAGACGAATCTCCGCACAAAAAGGAGATGCGATTGTAGAGAGAACGTATAAAGTAGTGAACTTGTAAGAGACAGGCAGAGATATATGGAATCCATTCGTTCCTTCGTACGTTCCGTCGTACGGTCGTACGTTCGATTGTTCGGTCGTACGGTCGTACGTTTGGTCTTATAGTCGTAAGTTCATTTGTTTGATCCAATTCACTCCCGTCCGTACAGGTCAGAGAAAACTTGGAAATCAGGGAAAAGTCAGGGAAAGTCAGGGAAAAGTGAGGGATTTAAAAAAAATCTTGCAAAATTCAGGGAATTTCTATAAGACACTTTAAATAACTATCAAGGATGATAAATTTGAAAATTTCAAATTATAATTTGAAGTTGATTAATTCCGTTTATAAAAGATTCTATATTAAAAATGTTACGAGATTAAGATTCTGGTCTTTAAATGTTAGTAGTCAGAGAAAAATTAGGGATTTTTGAAAATGAAGTTTTACGGTCACCCTGATATAATATTCTTGTTAGCGATCTATTTTCCTGGTATTTCTATTTATTTTTTGGCAGTTTCTTCTTTTTAATGTCATATTTTTATAGTTAAAAATACAATCATTTTTTTACAAATGTAATAATTTTACCACGGAATGTTTACCCTCCGTTTTTTTCTGTGATCTCTTTCGTTGTAAGTTAAACTGTTTTATTAAAAACATTGATCTATTTTAATTAATAATTCAACTGCTTGAGCAATAGCTGAATTCGTTTTTTTGTTGTTAAAAATTAGTTTTTTAAAATGAAACTCTACTTTTTCTTTTTTTGGATAAAATTTTATTTTTTTCGTTTTTGGTGGAAAATTGGACTTTTTGGTTGAAAATTGTTTTTTTTGTTGTTGTTAATAATTACTTTTTTCTTTTTTAAATTAAATTTAAATTCGTTTAATTTTTAACGTTCCCTAGAATGAATTTGTTCATTTTTTATGTTTTCCATTTAAAATGAATTTTGTTTTTTGAACGTTTTTTTAGAATAATTCAATTCTGAATGATTATAATTTAAAAATTTCCCATTTTAAATGCTGTAAGTGACGGGGATTTTTTTTTCATCTTAGAAAAATTTGCCTAACTTATTGTAATTTTGAATTATAATTTAATTTATATGTAATAACAATTTAAATTTCTAGAATTTTAGATGCTTTGAAACTGAAACATTCAATTTATTTTTTAATTTCAAATTTAAATCTAAAAATATTCAAATTTTCACGTTTTTAAGTTGTCTTATTTCGAATTTTTAATCAAAAATCATTAATTTCCAAGATTCTTCAATTCAAAATAAATTTTTTTTTTAAATTAGAACGCTTTAAATTTAAAAAAACTTACATTCTGATTTTTTAAATTTTAAACACTTGCAATCCAAAATATTGTTTTTATTATTTAAAAAAAATGGTATCTTAATATTTAAATATATTTTTAATAATGGATTTTTAAATTGTTTATATTTTAATGTGAAAATGATTGACTTTACTTGATTTTTATGGGATAACTAGGGATTTGATTAGATTTAAGGAATTTGATCAATTTTGAGGGATCTTAAAGGGTTTAGGCTATTTTAAAGATTTCAAAGAATTTGACAAAATGAAAGAAATGTCAAGAGTTTTCAAAAAATTTCATAGGATTTCAGAAAATTCCAAAGGATTTTATAAAGGGATCCAGGATATCAATGATAATTAAAAGTTTTTAGATGATATTAACAGATTTCAGTGTCTAATATTTAATATTAATTTAATTCTTTTTTAAATTTCACGTTTAATGACTAATTTGATGTGTTAACATTTTAATTATTATTCGAAAATTGACTTAACGATACAAATTTTGAACAATCTTGATAATTCCTAAAAACACCGTCAAATGAAATAAAAATAATGTTCATTAATAATTATTATAGTAATTTAATTCATATCAAGATATTCCCTAGTGAAATAATTCACTGCGATTTAATATATTGTTTAATAAATAATGTTAAGTAATTTCTTAGCATCTGTAAATAATACTTCTAATTAAATATTTGGAATATTTGGAAACGAATAGCAATAATATCAGTATAGTAACTTTGTTCTTATTATTTGACTAATTATTGTTATTAATAATGAATATTAGTATTTCTTATTGAGTTATTCACCAATTAAATTAAATATTAGGAAAAAATAAGAATATTAATAATATTAAAATTGGAAATGTTTCAAAGATGAAGCCAAGAAGGTATTTTTATTCAAATAATGATATTTAAATTATTATTTATTTCAAATTAATTAAACCGTTTCCATTAGATTATTAAATGCAGATTGTATTGTTTCACTTTATAAGGCAAACCGTTTTTTTATATTGCTTTTTTGCTATTTTTATTTTCTGAATGGCTTGAAAATGCGTGTATTACATATTCTTATGCATATAAAATTATCCCCTTTTACATTACTACCATTGTACATACTTTAATGCACAGTTTTAAATCATTTTCAAGCAAAATAATAATTTTATCGTACTTGTTTCACATTTTTCTATATAAGAATTTGACACACGGTGTGGCAATTACAAAATACAATAAAAAAATTTAAAAAAGTTACTTATTGCAGATAAATGTGAAATCAGTAAAAGAAAGATAATTATTTTTGTTAAAAATGAAATTAAAAAATATTATTAAATTCTTCATAATGATGGTAATAATATAAAAGGGGATGATTTTATATGTATAAGAAGTTAATGCATGAATTTTTAAGACAATAAGAAAAGAAAAACAAGAAATTTTTTTTATTAAAAATTTGTTGCAGAAAAAGGTACAACTTAGGCTATTGCGTGTTCAGATTAGAAAATCATTTTTTTTATCACCCTAATGCACATAATGCGCAATCTATTCTTGCACACAACATTTGTAAATTGTTGTTCTAGAAATGTTTTTTGCTTTTCCTGTAAAATAGGTTGATTTGACTTAGGCCAGTTTCGCTTTTCCCTCTTCAATTATCCGGCAAACCTTGGTAATTAATTAAATATTTGAAAACATATATAATTGAGGATGTCGAATGCTGATTGTTCATTATTGTAAGCTACTTAAGTTTAAAAGAAGAAATATAAATATTCAAAAGCACGTTTTGAGGTTTTACAAATATGGTTGTGCCTAGTCTTCCCGAAAAATTGACAACAGTGAAAAAAGGGAAGAACTGGTCGTCCCAAAATTGCGGGACAGCAAGAAATTTCGTAAAAATATATAGAAAATCTAAGTGCTCACATTTCAAATAAATAAATATATTTTCTATAAAACCAGAATTTTTTAATTTTCATAGTAACCTTTCCATCTGAACAAGTTTACAACTAAATAATTATAAATAAGTACATCGTTATTCTATAGATGGCTTCGCAGTTCCTTAATAGCAATTAAACAGCTTTTATCATTTTTTTTTAATTAATAATTTTCATTAATCTGTTTGCGGCATTTCTCGCAATAAAAACTATTTTTCTGGCTTATTAATATTACGGAAGAACGCTCTTAACTTGTTAGGGTGCTTATCAAAATTATTTCAGCACCAAAAATCCATCAAATAATTTAGAGAATGCCGTTATCTCCAGATTGAAGGTATTCTTGAGAATTTTTCTGTGACCGTTCGAAAAATTACGGTCCATTTTCGTGAGTTATCGGTACTCTTGCGAAATAATGCTCGACCATATTTGAGTTCACGTTGTTTCCCAATAATTATTCAATACTTATTTTGTATGGTAGTAACCATTTTCAAAACTGATTTTACAATTTTGTTTCGCGGTCCTCCAAAACAGGGCAGCTTTGCTATCTTTGTCTTGTTCAGCCTTGCTTTGGTTTAACTCTCTAACCAGTCTAAGGTTAGTTTTGGCAAAGGCTTTGAGCTGGAATCGATTAAAATCACACAACGCAGAATGTTACATTATTGTAATCCATGATTCCATGATAACACAAGGACTTTGACTCCTTTGTTAACTCTGCTTTTGTATAACGAACGAACTACGCACCCTGTTTACGACCGCAATTCTGTGGTAAAAGCTGCTATATTGTATATCAAGTTCTGCTTTGAACATTGTTAGAAGCTTGCTTGCTTCGCGGTGTCCATGATCATGTCTAATGCATGGTATGTACCTAGTGCAAGGGTTATGCTCTGTTGGGCAAACTACCGCATTAGTTTGCATGAATTCCGTATTTTATTAAAGAAACATGCACTATAAAATATTAACATGTAGAGACAACGAGGAAGGGGCCGTTCAAAGAATACGTCTCACTATTAGGAACGGGGAAGGTTTAACGCAGAATGTGACCTCACACATGGAAAAAATAAATGTGAATAACAATTGTTGGAAATGCTTGAAAAAATAAAAATTAGGTATTTTTTCTTACAAATATAACGCATCTGAATACAGGCTTTACACTCTTTCCCCTATTCCCCACTTTTCAATGTGCTAGAAATTCTGAACGTTCAACTGAATGATATTTTTTATTGATGGCTTTACAAAATAGAAATAGTGCTAAAATTATTAAAAAGATGTTCGTTTTGTTGACTAGCGTAAGTTTATCTTATATTGTTGATGGAATGACGGTTTTTGATCTACTAGTCATTATTAAAATGTTTAATAAAAAACGAGCTTTCGTTTAACGACGATGAGCCTCATTAGGAATACATTGTTAGGAAGGACATTGTGACCTGAGGAAAAAAATAAATTTTACATAGAGATAGTTTTTTTTTAACAGGAGGAGATATTAAGAGCTTATAATTTTTTGCTTTTCTTTGATAGTCTACTTACGAGCAGTTTTTGGTTATAAAAATTATTGGAGTTTCAGTTTGAAAAAATCCAAAGTTTGAAGTTAAGAATATTTTAAACTTAACATTTTCCGTGTATAGTAAATTTGTGTAAAGATTAAGTAATAAAACATAGTAATTCTGTAAACAAACGTTCCGACACCGATTTCTGTAGACCGTAGTTTAATATTAAGTACTATTAATCTTTAAGTTCCCTCATTATATAAGATTTCAAATGTTTCCCTCCAATTTATCTAATTCTACCAACACAAGATAGGTAGCTCTAATGTTCGACCATTTCAAAATCATCATGTAATGATAAACATAACCTCACTCCTGGACATGCAGCCATGGTGATAAGGCCTGCTGCCCAAAAGTTTTATTTATTTAACACAAAAAATGCACTGCATGTCCAGGAGAGTATGTTTTTTACATTTTATGAAACTTACTCAATCTTTACACAAATTCACTATACATGGAAAATGTCAAGTTTAACATATTCTCAGCTTCAAACTTTGGATCTTTAGATATTTTCAAACTGAAACTCCAATCATTTTTAATACCAAAAACTAAATGTTCAAAACAAAAAAATAATTATAAGCTCTAAATATCTCCTCCTGTTTAAAAAAACCTATCTCTATGTAAAATTTATTTTTTTCATTAGGTAATAATGTCCTTTCTAACCACGTATTCCTGATGTGGTTCAATATTGTTGAGCGAAAGCTCGTTTTTTAATCAATATTTTAATAATGACTAGTAGATCAAGAACCGTCATTCCATCGACAAACTATAAAAAATAGTGCTAAAATATACGGTCAATTATGTAGCTGGAACAATATTTCGAGGAGAAATATTAAAGGAGAATATAATTTTTTTTTTAAATTGGTTACTTTTTCAATTTCACAACGCCAACTCAAGTCAAGACATTTAGAAGCAGGGCTGCAAAAAATATATGTACGCAATAATTATTGAAAGCAGTCTGAAATGTGCCGAGATTTGAGTTTTCAGTCTAATGCATAATATTTAAAAATTGAAATTTACAACCTTTTCAATAAATAATGTTAAAATCTTTCAAAATATATGATTGACACATGAGTTGAACACCCTGTGGCTTATAATAATTACCACAGGACCACGTGCTGCTTTGTGAATTTGAGGCTAGTGATCGGTTCGTGTTCGTTCGGCATACGAAGTGCTTATAATTTTTTTTATAATTAAAAAATAAATCTCAATAATCTTATAATCCCGTTTTCATTTATTTTCTACTGTATTTGTGTGAATTTTGGTACATTGATGAATAGGGTGACATAACCTGCAAATAATTTGAGAAAAGCATATCAAATATATGAAACGTATATATTGGCAATACTTAAATAAAAAAAGCTTTCTTATCCCTGTAAATGCTACTTCTAGACAACCTTGGTGTTCATTTTATTGCTTACTTGAAATAATAATCAAAATGATTGACCATGGGGAAAAGTCATTGTTTGATTATAATCTTTATCATACTATATATAAATACCACTTTCATTATATTGCACTGTATTTATGAGTTTTAAAAACATTTTAAACGTTAACCGCTTCTCCTCAAAAAATTTCTGAAAGTGACTCAGAGCTGTATACGGACAGAAAAAAACCACAGCGGCATACGGACTAAACCAGAACTGGATCACTCCGCAGTGGAGCCGTCGATTTATAGATAAAATAGAATTGATGAAAAAATATTTCGCTCATTTGAACGTTCAGAACTTCATTTTTGTCTTTTTGGCTTAAAAACTCAACCTTTTTGTTAAAAATGTTCCTTCTTGGGTTGAAAATTCTAATATTTTGGTAGAAAATTCAACTATTTAGTTGAAAGTAAACTTTTTGGTTGAAAAATTCAAATGTTTTGTAGAGAATTTGCCTTTTTGGCTTGAAAATTGAACAATTTGGTAGAAATTTTTTTCTATATTTGAAAATTCGTCTTTGTTAGTTTAATCAAGCTGCTTTTTCATTTAAAATTCAAGTATTTTTGGTTGAAATATCAAATTTTATGTTTTTTGTTGAAAATTCATATTTTTTGGTTAAATTTAACTGTTTCTTAATTAAAAGCAAAAGCGGCTTTTAGTTGAAAAGTTAAATAACTTATTGAAGATTCGTCTTTTTGGCCTGAAAAGTCAACTATTTCGTTAAAAATTTAACCATGCTTGATTTAAGTTTAATCTTCTTAGGTTGAATATTCAAATATTTAATTGAAAACTGAAATATTTTATTAAAAATTCATTCCTTTTACTTAAAAGTTCAACTATGTGGTTCACAGAAAAAACTGAAGTTAAATTTTGTTGCATGGAAAATTTTCCGCTGATAAAGTTTACATGCTATTTGGCGAAAGATTATCCTAGGATGGAATAAAAGCTGTCGTCTGCTACGCCCTTGGCAGCAATGGGAAAAAGACAAAGCATGACATATTAATTTGAGAATAAAAAGACTTAGAAAATTCAATAGTTAAAATATGTTGCAGGTACATGTTGGAACGGTTGAAAATTGAATGTATTTCGGTGAAAGTTTAAGCGAGGTTAGGAGAATAATTCTGACAGCTGGGAATCACATTTCTGCTCCAATTTAATTAAGTTAAAAGACGGTAGATAGCGCTGGCGTCCTGATTCTCGTGACTTTTGGAATAAAAATGGAGCGATAATGAGGCGAAAGATTACCCAGGCAGTAAACTTTATCTTTCGTTTTTTCTGTGTTGTAAATTCAACTGATTGGTTGATAATTTATTTTTTTCGTAGTTGAAAATGTATCTATTTGGTTTAAAATTCATTTTTTAGGTTAAAAATTCAACTATATGGTTAAAAATTTAACTATTTTGTTGAAAATTGATTTATTTGTTGTAAAGTCAACTATTTTGTGAAGAAATCATCTTTCTTAGATGAAAATTGAACTGCTTGATTGAATATTCGTATTTTTGGATTGAAAATTCAACTGTGTTTTACCAAATTTGCCCTTTTCGTTTGAAAATTTAACTATTTATTTAAAAATGCAACTATGTTAAAAAAACTATTCATATTTCTTTGTTGAAAATGCAACTGTCTTTCAAAAAATTCCTCTTTTTGGCTTAAAAATTCAACTATTTGGATAAAAATACAAATTTTTTGTTGAAAATTCAATATATTTCATCTTGAAATCTTAAGCGTTTCATTTTGAATTCAATATACTGAAAGAATTAATTCCTCCATTATCCATTTTGGACAGTGAAGTCTTATTGAGTATGGACATGACCTTGATATTTACCGGACATGACATGCAGCGCCCGCGGCGGCCAAAGCCTAAAATCCCCGAGGGATAGAAATTTGAAATTTACATAAGACAGCATGTGTGCATTGTTTTAAAATAAAATAAATGCATAAATGATTGCTTCAAGAACGTATATAACTTTTTTCAAAACGAAGCAAAATAATAGAGGAAACTTTCCTGCAAAAAGATTTCGTGAAAAATTTGTCTTTTCATTCTAGCTAAACCCGTTCTAGTTTCGTTGTTGGTTATGAACATAACCTTAAAAATTACCGGTCCGGATTTCAAGGTATAAGTCATTCAATCGATTTTCACCCTGAAACACTGAATAAGACAAAAAGTTTAGCAGTCATTCGTATGGTGAGGGTGCAGTAGTTGGAAGTGAATGGAAGAAGCAAAATTTAGTGCAGTGTCACTTCTGCCATAATCAAGAAACCTAAGAAAAAAGTGTTTTCACATAACATATTGAATTGTTAAAAAAAAGCTTCACTTAAATTTGAAGACAACTAATAAAATACTCAATGTCATTTAAATTAAAATAAAATATACTCCATAAATCTTCTGGGATAATTAAACTTCCTAACCTCAAAATCTGACAACTAGCATTACTTTTACAAAAATAATAGATCGTATAAATATGCGAATATATAATATGAATGATCCAGTTTGTACGATCATTTGTCCAGATACCTTTCTCTAAAAACAGGAATATTGAAGTACTCTATGTGATATTTGTAATCCGATAGATCTACTGTCATAGACAGATAAAATCAAAACTCAACTGCGATCAAACCGTTCAATAAACTCGTTATCTGACTTTTAAACTATTATTTTCAGTATAAATTTATTTATTTTCAATCGCATGTAAACAAGTAGAATTCATCACTCAGGAATTGCCACTTTTGGACAACAGATGGCACCAGGCTGTTTCCGTGGCCGGACTCAATAGAAAAAACAGGGATTTCTATTAGAACAGATTCTTGGATACATGTGAGCTGCAATAAAAAGGAACCTCCTGTGCTGAAAAGGAACTCATAATCATAAAATATGCCATAGGAACCCAAAGTATGAGTTCTTATAGAGACTTTTTGTACAGAACTCATTTTCTTCCTCGACTCCCTTCTTCCATTTTACAAGTTAATAATGCACATTGAACGTTTTGATACAGATTTGATGATATTGCACTCAGAACATGACATGAAATGTGACAGTGTTTAAGGTTATGTTGAACATTTTTACCGACTGCATATCTTTTTCATGTCGCCATCTATCGGATATTAACTAACTAAAAAGAAACCCCAAAAAATAGTTCTATTTGAGTCTAACACGGAGATAAAAGGAGGGTCAAAGACTCAGTCAAAATTTAGAGAGCCAGTCAGTTGTTCTAGACGGTCGAAAGGGACTTCCATTTTTTTTTGACTTAGAGAGACTCTCATTTTATGGCTAGTTCGACTGTTAGAATAAGTTCAGACTAACTATCAGGATAATCAAGGTATCCTTCCGGGATGGTCGGTGCGATCATCTTGTTATCACTCGTTTCGACCTTCCGTGGAGGAGCAGATGATCCGTTGCGGAGAGCCAATCTTTGCGCGTCAATTATGCGCGTGAAAATTAAAAGGCCCAGACCATTTTCGGAGTTCAGCATCATCGCTCTCCACAAATAATTAAAATTTGATTTTTAATATTATGTATTTTATATAAATATTCAGGTTTTGCAGGTTTCACTTAGTTTTATAATTTCCAGTCTCTTATAAGAGAGATACTGGAATATCACATGTATGTTTAGCGTAGGTAGAAGAAGGACAACATAAATAAAAGATATAAGATAATCAAATCGACCCTCTAATATGGTTAGGTCTACTGTATGAGAGGATCAAGTCGACTATCTGAGATGATCCAGTTGATCACTCGAGATGATCGAATCGACCCTCTATGATGATCAGTTTGACCCTATGTAATGATCGGTTTGGATTACCCGTGATAGTCGAGTCGAGTCTCTGAGATGATTGATTTGAACTTTTTTGTAGCCTTCTAGAGATAGTCGCTTCAACCATCTAGAAGGCTGTCCTATAGTTGACCCTCAAATATGGTCAGTCTGCACATCTGGATGTCCACACTGAATTTTTTGTAATTGTGACGTGGGGGTTTCAAAGTTTGTGTGATGGTCTGTGAAGAAGAAGAGGAGGTGTGATAAAAGTTCCAATTGGAAAGGTGGAATACAGAAATTACATACATAAGCTAAATTCGTGAACGGTGTGCACTGTCGAGCTTTCAATGTTCTAGTGCCTTCGGTGAATTTTGCGAGATAGCATTCGTTGTGTTTGATAAGTTGATACGTGAAGCTGGAAGCTCTACATTATGCAAGTCACTCTTTAGTCTTAAAAGCGAAGTCTTTAGCCGCCAATTTGACAGAGTTCCTCTTGTCGAGCTTGAATGGAAGGCAGCTGTGAAAGCATCTTTCAAACTAGGTGATTAACTTTCAACTCAAATAACCGACTATAGGCACAAACGAGTAGCAGTTAACGGGAAACACGTTCATTCAAGCTAAAATAATCATCAGTTTCCTCAAAATCGAACTTCTGAACTAACTCTCAGAAATTATCCACATAGAATTGATTAATTTTGAGGAGGTTTCTTGGGGTAATTTTTAGCTGATAAACTGATAAGGGGTCGTTCAAAAACTACGTCGCGCTATTTTGAACATTTTTTCCACCCTCTCTTTCGTCACAGATTTTATTTTATAAACGCGCCTAAACTGAAACACAAAACATACTCTCTAAAACTGAATCAGTGAATTTAATATCGCTGATTAGATCAGTGAAAATAATTAAATACAGGCATACATACATACATACATACATACATACATACATATCAACGTGCTCGATAATGGAGGTTACGTTATTTATTTGATTTATAATCGAGTGGTAAACAACTCGTGAAGTCAGGTGTACACCTTTGCTGAAGTCACTGGCGTGAAGTTTCTTGAATTCACATGAAGACACTAAAATCACTTGAAGTCAGTGTACACTCCATCAGTCGAGCTGTGAACTCCTCGGTTATGATCTATTATTTATTACTAGCTTCTAAATACTCGTTCTTTTATTTTCTGAAATCACCATTATAATGACCCACTGAAATAACGTAAAACT
>CAKNWW010270084.1:0-19418 GCA_932074435.1 Andricus kollari
AATGGAAATTCTGTGGTTCTTGGTGAACGGAGCGTTCCGTGTATTTAGATTACGAGAATGGCTAAAATAAATTCCCACTGGTGCATGATGAATGAAGCAGTGTTTTTTCGGTATAAAGTTAATCATGTTTGATTTTTTCCAGAAGCTAACTGCCACGTTAATAATCCTATCTATAAATAAATTGTAAATTTATACAGATATGCTTGAATTGGACTGAACAATGGAAATTCTGTGGTTCTTGGTGATTAAATAATTGAACAATTGCATCAGACTCCGACACTGATTTCTGATTTTTGACCCTGACTCTAAACCTTGATTATTGACTTTTAAATCTGATACCTGAAATCGATACAAATTCCATGAAAGTGCGACCTGATAAAAAAAAATCATTTTTTGTGGTATGAAGCTTAGTTGATCATTCAATCAATTTTTTAATTTAATCTGTAATTTAAATCTGAATGCATACATTTTTAAATTATTTTGCAAAATTATATTTGGGTTTTCTCAGAAACCCAATTTATTCGAATTCTTTGACAAAAAATGTAAATACAATGCCTCGTAGAAAAATAATTCGAACGGAAGAAGAAGAAGCCGAGTTCCAGCTACCAAAAAAAGGAAGGAAGCTGAGTACGAACGCAAGTATCGAGAAAAACAAACAAATAAAGACAATAATGATTTTCAAAATAAGGAACAAGGCATTCCTAATTCTCATCTTGGATTAAATAATCCAAACTCTCTTCATGAATCGGATACCTTACCGGGACTTCATTCAACGAACAGCAATGGGGTAAGCTCACAATCAATACAGATTTATCTAGTGATTGATCGAGCGTCTATAATCCAAAACAATCGTGCTATCAAGAAAGGCTTCTTGAATATAGATATATCTTTCAATAGCCAATTATCGGATTTGGATATACATAAAATTGGAAACATTGACATTGCCTGCGAGCTCTGTAAAGCAAAACATTTCCCTGCAGAAAAAGTTCCAAATTTAGTAAATTTAGATGCGCAACGCAATGGCCCATCTATTTTAAAAATTCAAGGTCAAATTTACTGTCAAATAAACAACGCGTTATATCCAGGTGCAAATGAAACTCCAAGTTATGGAAAACTCTTTATTCTGGATGAGAAAGAAGCTGCTGAATGTCGCTTTAATAAAAACACCAATCTTGATAACAAATTGCTGGCATTGCTGGAAAATGAATTACGTGAGGTCAATGTATTTTCACAATCGTATTTAATGATGCACGAAGAAAGTCAAAATGAGACGTCATTAGGACTTGCGTCAAATCCATCTAATCTGCAATTGATGTTTTTACCCAAAGCTGGTATCGATAAATGCAGATACAGTGCTCAGATAACAAATGAAGTTGCGGCTATTTTCCCAGTGGGCACCAAATTTGACGACGTCTTTACGACATCGTTACGACATCTTTACGACAACTTTGCGACATCCCATGTCCATGTCGTTAAGGTGTCTTTACTATATCATAAAGACATCGTCAGATCGTGCGACGTCTTTCGATATCGTAAAGACACCTTAACGACATGGACATGGAAAGAGCTGCCGACAGACCAGATTTGTGCACAAGAGTATTCAATATAAAGAAGGATTATTTGATTGATCTCATTGTCAGGCAAAAACTGTTTGGTGAAGTGATGGCTTACGTGTATACCATCATATTCCAAAAAGTGGACTACCTCATGTTCATATGTGACGTTCATACAGGACGGACGATCGTAGCAGAGACCGCAAGCCAGCATCTAAGTAGTGGGGATGCGTCTACGAAAAGCACGCTATTTTGTTATTGTATGTGAAAGGAGCAATCAGTTATAAAGATTTGAGAACTGTGAACGGTGAAATTCATCAAACTTTCACAGCTGCGTGTTTAGCAAGAGGTCTTATAGAAGATGATGCTGAATGGAATCGAGCAATGAATGAAGCTAAGTCATGGATGATGCCGAAACAACTTCGCAGTCTTTTTGTTCGAATCCTCATTCATTGCCAACCTGTTCACCCAAGAGATCTTTGGAAAGACTTCAAAATCGTTTTATCAGAAGATTATATCAGACGATTCGGGCATTCAACTGGCACAATGAGAGCTTATTCTCAAATAAAAGAGATATTAGAGAAAGAAGATTGGGGTCTATCAAAATTTCCCGAAATGGAGAAAATAACAACAGAATCCAAAGAAGAATAGCACGAGCAACTTTTGCAAGAAGTATTGATTGGACAAAACCAATACGATAAACTGAATGTGAAACAGAACGAAATTTTCGATTTGATTATCCGAGTTGCAGAAGGATGTGATACTTTTGCGAAATGTTTTTACATTGACGGACCAGGAGAATCAGGAAAAACTTTTGTTCATGCAACTCTGTTCTACTTATTGAAAGGTCAAGGTAAAAATATTTGTACGATGGCCTACACCGTCATTGCTGCAACATTACTTCCTAATGAAAAAACAGTGCACAAAACTCTTGTTTTGCCAGTGCCTCTATATGCGGACTCGACTTCCAACATTTCAGCTCAGAAAAAAGAAGGAAAAAGATTGAATAAAGTAGACGTATTCACTTGAAACGAAGCACCGATGGCACCACGTTTTGCACTCGAAGTCATGGACAGAACATTGCGTGATTTCATGTCTAATGATTTGCCATTTGGTGGAAAGATTGTTGTTTTGGGTGGAGACTTTAGGCAATTGCTGCCCGTAAATGAAAGAGCAACTCGCAGTGAAACAGTCAATTCATCAATCAAATTCGGTACTTTGTGGAACTGTTTCAGAATGCACTGTTTATCGGAGAACATGCGAGCTATACCTGAAGAAAAAGAGTTTTCTCAATTTCTTCTTGGTATAAGGGCAATGGTACTTTGAATGACAATTCGGAAAATATTCAGATTCCGGATAAATGTATTGCGGATATCAATTCTGATATAGTTTCAGATACATATGTTGATGTGATCAAAAACAAACAATACTGAATTGCGTCAAAACACGCTATACTTTCCACAAGAAATATAGATGTTGATGAGATTAATCTCAAAGTCATCAATTTACTTGATGGGGGAACAGAACAAATTTATACCAGTATAGATAGTACGGAAACAACCGTCGACGAAGGAGACATCAATCATGAGGCCACACTGACGGAATATTTTAACACTTTGAATCCTCCGAGCTTGCCACCTCATCAATTGCGATTGAGAAAATACGCAGTGATAATGCTGATAAGAAATCTAAGCATAAGTGAAGGACTTTGCAATGAGACTAGATTGCTCGTATTAGAATTTTCTCCCAACGTTTTGCGATGTGAAATTTCGACAGGTAGTAGAGCGGGCGAAATCGCTTATCTCAATCGGATAACACTTCACTGTGAAAATACTTATCCATTTTCATTCAAAAGGAGACAATTTCCAGTCAAAGCAGCATTTTCAATGACAATCGACAAATCACAAGGTCAAACTTTCGATCCAATTGGAATTGATCTAAGAAAAGATGGTTTCAATCACGGATAGCTGTTCGTAGCTTTTTCAACGATTAGATCGTGAGATTCATTGAGAATTTATTCATATAGCGACGCCATACAAAATGACAAGAAAATCCAAAATTTCATTTTTCAAGAGATAGATAGCCTAATTAGAAAACTCCGCGGCTCAATATATTCGAAAATTTTGATATAGTACTATTATTATTATACCATTAAGCCGTTTCTCTTTCGGGGTAGGCGTGAATTGCTCGGTTGGAAAGTAGTATGTGGATGGGTATATAGGTATAGGGTAGATAGGTATATAGGTGTAAGGTATAGATATTTTAGTTTGTCTAGAATTCTCGTGTTATTTAGTTAACTAACACGTTCATTCCGCAACACTGCTCCGACTCAGGTTGCTGATCAATCTCTCTAGCGATCACCCTACGTGGAGAGCCTCAAAAAACTGTTATGTGTGGTTCCCCACTTAGGCCCATTAGTATCCAAGGTTTTTGTTTCAGGCGTCATTCACTCTACGCACATTCTTTTTATAAACTATTTGTCGCGAAACTTTTCTGTCCTGGCATACTACTCTAGCTTCCTTCACGTCCATGCATTTTTTCATGCAAGCTCTCGTGTTTCTATGGCTTCTTGTGTCTCTTCGGATTAATGTCTCATTCACAGATTCTAACCATTCTTTCAGCGTTCTACCTCTGGCTATTCTGCCATTTACTTTACCTTTATACAACTGTTTGGTCAGTCGTTCATCTTTCATCCTTTCAACATGTCCGAACCACCTTAACTGATTTCTTTCCCATATATCAACTAGTGTGTCCCCTGTACCACATTCTTTGAGGATTATCTCGTTTCGGACTTTGTCCATCAGTATTTTTCCGCATATTGTGCGCAGAGGTTTCATGCCAATCGCGCTCATTTTACTCTTGTCCTTTTCTTGACATGCCCATGTCTCGCTACCGTATAGTACAGCCGGTACAAATTAAGATTTATATACGGTCATTTTAGTTTTTTTTTTAATTTGTTTTTTATTTCTGAGAATGAACCCTACTCTACCCATAACCTTCTTACCCTGATTAATGCGCCTATCTAACTCCTCATCTATTTTTCCGTCGCTAGTGAATAGGCTACTCAGAAAGACGTATTTGTCAACTTGCTCTAATTTCTCATCATTCAGGACAATGTTGTACATTTTTTTCTCACTTTTCCCTTCAAAAACCATTACCTTTGTTTTCTTTACGTTAATTTTGAGGTCCATGTTCTTCATGCTTGTATTAAGTTTATTCAACATTCTTTGCAAGTCCTCTATTGATTCTGTCATAACAATCTTGTCATCTGCGAAAGCCAATCCACGCACCTTCACGGTTTCGAGACCTACATCTTCTTCGTCGAAGAGGGCCATTCTTAGAAACTTATCCATAAATATGCTAAATGGCCATTACACTCGCTTTACTGCCTGCATATATTGTTTGTATTGCTTGTAGGAGCCATCCATTGACTCCATACTCTTTGAGGACTTCCCAAAGTTTACTTCTATTCACCTTATCAAATGCTTTTTCTAGGTCAACAAATGTACTGAAAATTTTCTTTCCTACTCTTAAGCTTTGTTCTGTAATCTGTCTTAAGCCAAATATCTGATTGGTACATGATCTTCCTGGCATAAATCCACTTTGGACTTCCCATATATTTTCTTCTGTAATTTCCGTCACCCTACGAATAAGTATTTTTGAGGATATTTTACTTACGGACACAGAATTTGTCAATTGGGTTTTCTAATTCATTATGTTCTATGTCGCAGTTCTGTTGCCCCATATCTTCACCTCCTAATAATTCTTTGAAAGAGTCTTTAAAAGCGTCTACTATCCCGTCTGTATCATATAGCATTTCACCTTTGCTGTTTCTCATGCTCAGAAACTCTGTTATTTTACTTCCCTTCATCTCTTTAAATATTAGTTTCATGGTTCCTTGAAATTCGTTTTGTAATTTCTTCTTTTCTTCTGTTCTGATTGTATCTTTACTTTCCTTGACTAGTTTGTTAAGTTTCCTCTTTTTGTGTCTGTGATCATTTTCAAGCCTATATTTCTCTCCTCATCGCTAAGACCTGTGATGTTTAATGTTCTCTCGTACGCTTCTTTATATATTTTTTTTTTTTGGCTGCCTTAATTTAATTATTTAACAATGATATCCCGCGCCGTCTATATCTTTATTGCTTCTAAGCGCCTCACAAGTTGCCTCATCTATGCGTTCGATAATTATTATTCATCGTTAGTTTCTTTTCGTAAAGTAAGATATTCTTGCGAATAGATTATTTTGCAATTTCATTCAATGCTTAATGTTCCAATCAGAGATTTGCAACTTACGGGAACACTGAACAATTTGCAATGAGAACAAATTTTGAAACAGCAAATACGTAGATGTAAAACTCTGTACTCTTTTTGCTCTGTGACTTGAAACTAAACTATAGCGTTCGTTAACATATTATTTTTAAAACTCAGAACAAAACATTTTTCAGAGTTCCATTAGTTTTGGTAAACGTTCGGCTAGATGATAAAATGGCATAAAATTTAAGATGCTGTATAAAATTAGAAGTTTAATGTTTAGGAATTTATACCTCCTCCGCTCACCACTATTTTTGCACTATTCAAAAGAGAGATATATGAGAAAGTAATTTATTCGAATTTGTAAAAGAAAAACTCATATAAGGATCATATATAATTTATTAATAATTTTATTGTCACAGAGGTCGTTACAATATGGGAAAATACTAACACTAAGTTAAGACAGAAATTACCAAAATTCTCTGAATACATTAAATTAACACCTAAAGTTTTTACAAAGTTAATACTTTCCTGAGAAATAAATAACCTGACTGCATAATAATAACAATGTTAGTAAATCCATTAAACTATTTAAGTACCTAGGTTAATTATAATTTAATATAATATACGTGTATAGTGTACTACTAGACGTAATTAATATTTTATTAATACATCGGTGACAAATAATGAACAAATTAAATATACACATATGAAAATTGCATGAAACTTATAATTATGATTTAGTTTCTTATAAGTATTTTTTTTACATAATTCTAGGAAATATTTCGACTTTTGGTGCCACAAAATATTTTTTGCCAGCTGAGAATTTTTATTCTTCAAAATCTATGTTTTTTTTCATTCTAAAGAAAAACAGTAATCTGTCTTTCGTGCGTCGGCAGCGACTATATTTCATAAGAAATACTCAAATATGTTTTAATTGTGCTGTTAGGCGCAGAATAACGGTGTCCTTACATTTTCAGAATTCACTTATATTTTATTTGTTTTATACATAACTTCATGAAGAACAAATGAATAACAAGTGACTTCTGAAAATGAAAAAACACCGTTATTGCACCCAACTGGTCATATGTTATATATGTTACAGGCAAAGTATATAATCCAGGCATTATATATAATGCCTGGCTATTTCAGGCAAAGTATGTAATGGAATGCATATTATATACATTGCCTAGGCATTATACAGAGTGCTTTTTTTAACTTGAGATATCGAAATATCTCAAGAAATATGCATCCTATGAAAAAATATCCGTAATAAAAAGTTTTTATTTTCGAGGGGGCAAAGCGACTTCGGACAAATTTACCCCGCCCACCCCCTCCGGAGGCAGGGAGTGGAACCCCAATTTTTTATCACTAGATTCAGATTCTCCTTCATGAAATACATAAGTTTTATTCGACAAATTTTTTTCGATTCGCAAAAAAAAAACACCCCCCATGTCTCCTAGGGGGTGGGGTGGGGTAAATTTTGTTCAAAGTCGCTTTTCCCACTCGAAAATAAAAAGTTTTCATTACCGATATTTTTTCATAGGATGCGTATGATTTTAAGATATTTCGATGTCTCAAGTTAAAAAAAACACCCTGTATATAATGCCCGGTACGAGATAGGTAATGTATATAATCCTGATTTTGAATATAATGATACAGTTAAAGAAGAACATGATAAATTGACAAACACTTAGAGAATTGAACACACGTTTTCTCGCTATTTATTAAGAACATGGCATACTGGAATTACATTTTGCTTGACACTGCACTTTGTTTTTTACACAGAAACATTTATTGGGTTTACACTTTGTTTTGTAGGAATATTTGAAAAAAACTTTGCCCCGTTGAAAAACCTTGAATACTATCATCAATTATTAACTTACAATTTTCATCAGATGTTGACGTTTCTTTTTAAATAGAAGCTTATTACATTTTTTAATTTTCGTGACAGACGATTTTTTTTTAAATATTTTAACCATTTTTTATTCAACAACAAAGTTGATTTTTTTTTTAATTTTCAAAAGTGCCATTTTTCAAAGATTTTCGAATTTTGAAAAAACGTCATGAATCAGTGCAAGAATAGGGTGGTGCAAATTTATACCTGTACGCACGTCTAGACAAAGTGGGCGGAGAACGTCAGCAAATTTGTATGAGAGCTTCGATTTTAATTACTTGCCAATTTGGAACTAATTTAAATTAAATTGCAAAATTGAATTTAACTATATTGTCATTAAAATAATATATATATTCATTACCTGAGTTCGGTCTAACATTACTTAGAAAGTCCGGGCAATTTGTGAAATGAGCAATTCCATGTCAAATCATGAAGTTTAACACGAATTTCCCATAACAAAAATATACATTTTTGTAAAGTTGATCCAGAATCGTTAATATTAGGTGAATCAAGTAGAAATTCAACATTTTTCTTTAAAATTAGCCATTAAATACGAATAAAATCTTATTTGTTAAATATCAACCCCATAAGTCTGCTTTGAAGGGTTCCAAAAAAACCTTTTGAGTAAACAATTTAGTTTTGCGAGTTTTTAGGACTAATTATGATTTTTTTGTGGTTTTTTTAAATGCAAATGATTAATAATGCTACTTTTTATTGATAATTAGATGTATATAAAAATTATTCAACGAATTTATTATTGTTTTTAGCAATTTTCTTTTAGTCTTGAGTTATAAAGTTGCGGTTTTTTCTCCAAATTTTTCCACTTATTATCAACTGTTAGGTAAAAGCGAACCAACAATAAATTAAATTTGACATAAATAATTGTTCAAACAGTTTATTGTTATTTATCAGAATATTCTCTTAGAGTACTGCTAGAAAGTGGCAGTTTGTTCTATAATTTTCTGTTAGGTAATAATGGATGCAATTTAACAAGCATTATTTTTTAAATAAATAATTATTGTTTATAACTATCTTTTTTATTATTACTTTTTAGATGCGGGTTTTTTCTGAAATTTTGAACTTTCTTTCACTTTTTACATTTGCATTAGTTATTACCTCACTCTAAGTACAAAGTGAACTATGAGTAGAAAATTTCCGGAAAAGATAGTTATAAGCAATAAAAATTTGTTAAAAAACATTAGATTTGTTAAATTGTCTCCATTATTACCTCACACTAATTGAAAAGTGTAAAAATGTTAAATATTTCATCAAAAACCACAACTTTCTAGCATTATTCAAAGTAATATTATTAAAAATAATACTAAATTGTTTAAACAAATATTTTTGTCAACTTGAATTAATTATTACCTCACTCTAATCGAAAAGTTGGAAATAAGTTAGAAATTCAGAAAAACCGCGACTTCCCAACTTTATTATGAGTGAAAATTCCTAAAAACTATATATTTAATTGTTTAATTAATGTATACAAGCATATAATTAATAATATAAAGTGAATTTTTAATTATTTCTCGAATACTAAGGAAGATCCTATTTTTACATTCACCGGGCTTTTAGAGCACATCGTAAACTATCTTCAAAAAATGTTTGACAGAAAATCAAAAGTGGACTTTTTTTCAAAAATTGAGTTTAAATATTTGTTTCTAAAAAATCCAAACATTTATTAAATTTCTGTTTTGAACAAATACATTTTTTCAACTGCATCGTATTACAAATCATAAAAAAATGCAGCTTAATATGTTTAAAATCATATTGAAGGTTTGTTAAACGGAAACACAGGTCACATGGAGAATATTTATTACACATTTTGCCTGATCTCTTCTGGGCATTATATATTATAGTGCCTAGGCAATCTATATAATAGAGAGTATTACATACTTTGCCTCGACTCTGTTAGGCATTATATATAATGCCTAGGGAATATATATATTGCCGGATTATATACTTTGCCTGTAACATATACACATCTTATCATCACCAACTTAAGGTACACATCTTCAGATATGTTTCATTTAAATTTAGCGCTTCAATAGGTAAAAAAAAAAATACGTAATAGAAAAATACTTTTTGTATAAGTCTGAAATTATATAAAAATGTATTTGATAAAATCATCCAAACAAAATTATTTTATTCAGTCAGGAGAATACAATTTTGTTTGAACTAATTTGTACCTATTTTTTGAGGTGAATCATTCAACTTTAAATTTTAATCAAAATTAAATCTTTATATGAAGGCCGAGTCCGTGTTTATAACACGGTCGATTCTAAGCGTACGGAAATGGCAAGGTGAAGGTGGAGTTGGAAAAGGAAGGGGCGTGGCTTATGTCCGGATATATAGACACTACCTTAGTTAAATTCAACCCCATTTTGTTGTAAACATAACATTCTTTTATAGTTCATAAAATACATTACATAAAAATATATCAAAATTATCAATCTTGTACTATATTTTTCAGTTTTCACAATATAATCCGTCTGATACGTTCTCGGATACGTTTTAATCTTCGATATTCACTTTTTTTTATCTTAAGTATAAGGGACCTTCTACTACAGAACAGGAGATTTTGTTAGAAAGTTTTAACTCTTGGCAAACAAATGTTCAAAATATTTGAATATTCTTATGTTGAAGTGTTAGATGAATAATAATAGCAGTACTAGTATTACTGATAAAATTTCGAGAAAAAAAACGTACAATGTCGGGCGGATATAATATTAAGAAAAACAAAACAAAATATCTCTCGAGAGCAAAATCTATGATTTCTTTGGGATTTAACTCATTTAAGTCTTTCGTATGTAAATGTCTACGTTTTTTCCAATCCGGAAATAAATGCGAGAGATCCTTGTTTTGAGTCGCGTGCGTTTCTAATCTAATAGAATATAGATAACGAGCTGAAAACTGGCCATTGGCAAAGATATTGCCATTGGGCCAATAAGGGTCTAGAATACAGCGTCTACTCATTACTGATTTATTATGTATAATAGCGTGGCACTCTGCAGCCTAATTTATTAAAGCACTTAGGCAAGGCGCACAACTCTGGGGGTTGTCACGGTACGTTTACGTCCTCGTCTTGGCTCTCGAGCGCGTTTAGGCTCGTTTGGCATTTGAAACACCCTACATAAATAGACGCACTTTGCTCTTACAAAAGGCACTTTGTTACCCGCCGGGCAGTCAGAAAATCGATGGGGCTGGTCCTCGCGGGTCGAGTCCGGTATTTTAAAACCTTCTCTTTTCCCCACCGATCGACAAATTTAATTACATTTAGTCCTTATCTCTTTGAAAAATAAAAATTTATTACAATGAAAAGCTTTCATAAATGTATTTTATTATAATATTTTAATGCTCTACACTGGGGAAAAAATGAATCTGGGCCCTATTTCATAAAACCTACAAGTTAAAATTTACAATTACAGTAAGTCTTCTAACTTTTTCCTTCTACAAGTAATATCGCGCAATTTTACAATGGTTTTGTTTCATAAATCTAATGGCTTGTAAGTAGCACTTGTGATTTGTAGGCAAATTTCGGAGAGTCTTTGCAGTTTTGTAAAAGTGGTAATAGTAAATACAAGTTATCTTTTAAGAGAGTTTACTGAAATTTCTGACCGTCGAAATTGGTTTATGGATTAATTCAAGAACCACTTATTGGAATGTATCTCTGTTCCCCGAGAGAACGATCTGAAGAACGACCAATTTTGGTTTTTTTCGCGCAGCCTATTGTTAAATTTTTTCAAGAAGGCGGGATTTCTTGGCATGTTTCAGCCAATCCGAAGTGAAGTCGTTCAACTTCATGAAAAACTCTTTTCGTGATTGATTTAGGACACTGGTCGACAGTCTGGGTTTTCACCTCGGTTTTCACTGATATCTGTTTCGGCCACCTTACCACAGCAGGGGTCTTTTGCCCACAGACAGGTCAATGGTAGAAAATTTAAAAACTGTCAATTTTGCAATTAGCGATTTGAAAATAATATAATCAGCATCTACGCATTTTTCCGATTCCAATGATATATTACTTGCTTCGAAAAGTTGCATATTTGAAGAAGTTTAATTGAAGAAACTTTAGCTCAATATTTAATTTAATATTGATTAGTTCTCCAATTTTCAACCTTTATGGACAAATTACATATCGTTGGATTCAGAATAATGTATACATTCCGAATATATTACTTTCAAGTCGGTGATTGAAGAAATATTAATTTTTAACTTTTTAATTTTTGTAACTCGAGAGCTGCACGCGGTGAGGTCCTCTTCTTTTATGGCTAACATCTGGTAAAAATCTTTCGAAAAATTTGAGAAAGAAACCCAAGGAAAGTAATAAATATTCAACTTGGACCAAAGGACCAATGAGAAGAGAAATGAAGAAACTACGGGTAAAAAAAAGGGTAAGGACAATCCTCCATCGAGAAACCACAACCCCCATGCGCGTCTTCAGATCGTTCTCTCGGGGAACAGAGTAGATATAATTATCGGTTACACTGAAGTTGATGAAGCATAATATACGTTTTAAAAGAAGTGTATATATTTGAGGTTAGGAAGGGATAGAAAACGTTGCCCGTTATTGAAATATAATATTGATATACAAACTTATATATTCATGCCATAATAATTTCTTTTGAAATATTTTATTATGTATCACCGGAAAGTATCGGTATGCTCCTTGTAGCAACTTTTACAATATATATGAAATTGATTTTTTTTTTAATGATAGCACGAAATTAATTTTTTTTTATTTATCTTTTTAAAGGTATAAACGGCGATCCTGCAATGATACGTTAAATGCGCCTGCGCGCAGTTGTAACAGCGCTTGTAAATTGTAGGAGATACTTGTAATTGCAAGTGGCCCACCGTGGACCTTTTTTGAAATTCTGTCTCAAAATCGTAGAACTTTGGATCGGAATGACCTAGAGGGATATTCTGTTTTTTAAATTAAAGAAAAAACCTTTCTGAATATAGAAAAATTATAGAGAAAGTAGAAAAAAAATTGTGACCTTGAAAATCTGTGTTGAAGATGGAATTTTGGGCAAAAAAAATCGTTTATTGAATACCAAAAACGCGTAGATTCTACATTTTATGTGCAATACATATTTTTATATAGATTTTTGCATGCCCAATTCGAAGCTGACATGTAAATCGTTGTAAGACAAAATCCAAAATGGCGGAGCCAATATGGCAGCATAAAATAGTAAAACGAAACCGATTTGACTATAATTTACTACAACGTGGTTTTTCAGGTCGCTGATTACAAATCCAAGGTCAAAATTTAAAAATTCAAAATGGCCGATCCAATATGGCTTACCAAAATTGTAAAAGGAAACCGATTTGACTAAAATTTGCTACAAGGGGGTTTTTCGGGTCGCTGATATGAAATCCAGGGTCAAAATTCAAAATGGCAGATCCAATATGGCAGACCAACGTTGTAAAAGGAAACCGATTTGACTGAAGAATGCTACTCGAGGGGTTTTCGGGTCGCTGATTTTAAATCCAGGGTCAAGAATAAAAAATTAAAAATGGCGAATCCAATATGGAAGATAAATACTTTGGATTTCAAATCAGCCACCTGCGAACCCTCCGATAGGCTCTTTTTAGTCAAATAAATTTTGTTCTATAATTTTGGTCCGCCATATTGGATCCCCCATTATGAATTTTTCAATTTTGACCCTGGGTTTGAAATCAGCGACCCGAAAAACCCCCTTGAAGCAAATTTTAGTAAAATTGGTTTCCTTTTACAATTTTCTGCTGCCATATTGGCTCCGCCATTTTGGATTTTGTCTTACGACGATTTGCATGTCAGATTCGGATTGGGCATGCAAAAGTTTATCTAAAAACATGTATAGGCCATAAAATGTAAAATCTACGCGTTTTTGGTATTCAATAAATGATTTTTTTTGCAAAAAATTCCATGTACAGCCCAGATTTTCAACGTCACCATTTTTTTACTTTCTCTGTAATTTTTCTATATTCGGAAAGGTATTCTCTTTAATTAAAAAAAAATATACCTCTAGGACATTTCGATCCAAAGTTGTACGATTTTGAAACAGAATTTCCATAAAGGTCCACTGTGTGGGACGTAAAGCTTTTGTGAAACACAAAATACAAGAACTTGTAATTACAAACTAGTGGGGCGAGATAAGCATAGGGGGTAAGATGAGCCACTCAATTTTTTCGTAAGCTATCATTTCTTTTGTAACTGTTATTTGTACTAATATCAGGAAGAACGTTATCAAACTTCTTTTACAAAAATTTTCGCTTAATGTTGAATAAATTTGGAAAAAACGAAAGTAAACATTTTAAGACCTGTATTCTGCTATTTTGCATTTGTTTAGAAAGTTCAAGAATCACATAAAATCACATAGTAGATGTTTTGCCAGTGATTATTTAGATAGCTTAATTATTAAACCTCAAGTTTTCAACAGATTTATATATAATTGTAAAACAGAAATAAGCGAAATTTTGATTTGACTTGAAAGTGTGATATGGGGCGAAATGAGCCACTGTTCTGGGGCGCAATGGGCCAGTTCTTTCTGTGAATGAAACCAACCTCTTGAGTAGCAGTCAGTAGGGTAGGATGCAATGTTTCATTGTATCAGATTGTGCAGTGTGTTTATTATGGTGCAAACGTAAAAAAAACTAATCTTGTCAACAAAAACGCTCAGAAAAAGTATGACAGCTGCACTGTTATAGGTCTGTATTAGAAAATAATATGAGTTGCCGGCAACCAGAAAAGAGAACTGTTTTTCTGCTAAGTTTCTTAAGTAAATTTGTTTGATAAAAATCGTGAAATGCTATAAAATGAGAAAAACATTGTTGTGATTGAAAAATATAGCAAACATATCAAAAACGGCTTAAAACCCCAATAGATATGAAATTCAGCGTCATGTAGTAGACCAGTCTAGTATTTGGGAGTTTTCTTACTGAAGAATTTAACTTTTACTGAGACAATGTACACGGGTAAGTCGAAAAAATGTTATACTTATTTCTGTAATACAATTATTAAAAGATACGTACATATAAATCGTTTTTCTAGTCACTGTTTGTAGAGTTACTTACGGTAGAGGTTAGAATTGAGAAATGCGTCATTTTAACATTAAATACTTTAAAATTCTGTAATATTTTTGAAAAATATGTGTAAGATATGTTTTCATTTTATAATATCCTAACTAAACCTTACTCTTACTTATAAATAATATATAATAAGTCATTTAATTAAGTGGCCCATCCCGCCCCAGGCTTGGTGCGATATGAGCCAAGCGCACTGCTTTTTTATTTTCGTTTCTAATTCCGCATATATCTTTTTATTTACTTTTATCTTAGCAAAATTATCATTAAAAATGTTTGTAGAATATTTATAACGACTTACTTTGAAGCAATGAATTAGCAGATTTTAAATACTGACGTGAAAAAGACAACTATGCCCATCTCGCCCCACCCTACCCTAGTAACTTGTGAATTAATTAATAATAAAAAAACTAACTAATTTTTATGAAATAGGCCCCTGTTCCAGGCCAATGAGAATTCGTTCAAAGAACGGATTGTCATTAAAGGATAATTTTTTTCTCACAATAAGTGTAGATTTTGTGACCTGTAAACGGGGTCAAGTTTAAATAATCTCTCATTTTCTTGTTTCTCTTTATTTATTTATTTTTTATAAAATTAACAGAGAATATATATTAGATTGAGATTCTTTGGCATTTGTCTTTGATATTTTTTCATAATTATATTTTATTTGTAAAGAACATTTTGGCTGCAAAGTTTGGCATCGTTGCTTTTGTACTACGTACTGTGTGCAACTCTTGTGCAATTGTAGATTTGCTTGCATCGAATTTTCCCTGACTCGAGCACTGTCCCAGTTACGAGTTACAAATTCGAAAAAAACAGGTCATGAAAATATTGCAGAATTGTCTTAAAAGTAGTTTAATAAACCAGGACAGTAATATTGTTGCTCATCTTGCCAAAATCAAATTATTTTTTATTGAAGAGCTGCACTTATTAGCAATGGAGTCTTTTTTATGCAAAAATGGGAATCGAGAAGGAAATTTTTTTCTTCAGGATCTTTTCTGTTACTTGATTCTTTTGAAAAGCCATCTTGAAAATGTCACATCTCCTTTTAAAGCTTTTCAAGCATCTACGAAATATGGTGATAAAATTTGGTCAACAGCAGCTTAAAAATAATGTTAAATACTTATTTTGAGAGGCACTGTAGTTCACAACATTTTAAAATATTTTAACTTAAATTTCTAACACCGTAATAAGAATGATTTTTTAAAAATAAATATTCAAAAATGTCAAGTTTCGATTTCTTTAAAATATTGAATTTTGTTATTCTAAAATTTGTTATCTAAAGGTTCAAGAGTTTATTGTACGACTGTAGGATTTGGTGACAGAAATTCAAAGTACATATAAGAAATTTATAAATATTAACTGAAAATCTTTCTAATTGTATAACTTTAATAATCGAATCTTTATTTCTTAAAATATCTTTTCATCTGCACCTAAAAATGTTTGTAATTGCAAACACCCAAACTGAAGAAAATGTAGCTCTGATATGTAATAATGGAGATTGTATCAAATGATATTTTAATTATTTTTCACTATTGAACTTTGAAACCACAACTTTTTGGCAATTTGCAACTTTAAAACGCATCATACTCTATGGTGTTTAAAATGTTTAAATATTGAAAAGTGCCTTCCAAACTTGATAAGTTTTAAATTTTATATCTAAAATCTTGAAATTACACATTTTTACAACGTTTTTAATTTTGTATAAGGACTACCTTGGTCCATACAAAGGAGGCACATGTCCCGGATGCGGATGATGAGGATGTGCGGGGTAATGAGGTGAACTGACCACATGACTGGACTGATGATGATTGGGATAAGCCCAGTGACCTGCACTCGTTCCGTAAAATTGATGATGCTGTTCTTGGCTAGGTATTGTGGACACCAACGGGATACTTCCGGGATAGTTGGCTGATAAAACGCCTGCATTTCCTGTAGCTGGTCTCTTGGCC
Organism: Andricus kollari; assembly: GCA_932074435.1. Classification (NCBI taxonomy): domain Eukaryota; kingdom Metazoa; phylum Arthropoda; class Insecta; order Hymenoptera; family Cynipidae; genus Andricus; species Andricus kollari. The sequence goes on from CAKNWW010270084.1 coordinate 16,722, forward strand.
GGATTTTGAGGACCAGAAGACGGAGATTCGCATTCATCTGGCTCACAATCACGGAAACCTTTCGCAAATGGGTTGCTTGCTATTTTCAATTGGGTGATTCTATGGTTTTGGTAAGCTGTGACTGCTGTAAATCTAGTTTCTGTAAATGCGAACGTTTTGAAATTCTCTGTTCGTGGATCCGGACTCGATCCGGGTGGTGACGGCGCAACGACGACGTGACACCTTGGTTGGTATCGGTGCATAGAATTCAGAATGATCTGAAAATAAAGAAAAAAAGAGTACTTATAAATTTTATTTAGTAATTAATAAACAAGAAGAATGATTTTCTACCAAAAAGCCGAATTTTCAAGTAAAAAAAATAGCTGTGAATTCGATCTCGAGTGTTTCCACTTTGTTTGTATTTTGTATTTAGAATTATATGGTGCTCATTTCTCGAGAACTTTGCTTCCCGTTAGCTAATGTATTTGCTTCCTCATAAGGGAAGCATTAGTGATTCTTTAAATAATAGACAAACTGAAGCTTTCATTTCGATCAACTTAAAAATAGAAATTTACATAAAATACAAAATTACAAAATAATACAATCAATTCTTAAAATATAATGACAAATCAGACAAATCAAATTTTGTATTTGAAATGGTAATTTTTCGAGCTGGAAAAGGGAAGGGAAACGTTCTGTCGCACCCTATGCCCTTCTCAACTTCATGATTTTTTTACAAAAATTGTCAGAATTATTTTATTTGAAAATTCATGTTCAAAAAATCTTTTCTATTCATGCATCAACTTTGAATTATCTCGATGAAAACAGTTTTTCTGTTTGAAACAGATGTTTCAAATATTATAAATGAGCATAACTTCCTTACTCTTCAATAAATTGTATTAATATTATAGAGCAATCGATTTGCCTCGAATCGAGGAATCTTTTCAGTTCTTGCATCAATTTTGAATTAGTTTAGTCAAAAAATTGCACTATAAAAACCGTGTTTTCAAATATTATACCTTACCATAGCTTCCTTACTCTTCAATAAAATGTATCAATACTATAGGTCAATCGATTCATCTCGAATCAACACAACTTTTTAAATCTCGCATCAACTTTAAATTATGAGAATGAGAAAATGTTTACTATAAAAATCGATTTAAAAATGTATAAATTACCTCAACTTCCCTACTCTTTCATAAATGTATTAATATTATAGGTCCATCGATTCCTCTCGAACCAAGGAATATTTTATATTCTTGCATCAACTTTGAATTCTGTTAATGGGAAAAGTTTTTCTATGAAAAACCGACTTTTTCAAATATTATAAACTGCTAAAAAAATGCATTAAACATTTTTAGAAATCCTTCGGTCAGTTTCAAGATATTAGTGGTGAAAATAAGTTCTTCAAAAATCATCAATTTATCTGCCACCGTTTTCAAGTTATCGTGTTCAAAAAAAAGTTTGACATCCACACACACGCACATACATCCGGCAAATTTCACATTGTATAAGACATTTTTAAATTGAGGAACGTTTCATTAAACGAATTCAATATTTTGTCCATATGTTACGATTACAAAGCTTCCTCTATGAGGAAGCAAAAATAAAATGTTTCTAATTAATTACTCTTTGAATTATAAAATATATTTGGCGTTACTCTGGCAGTAACTTAAAAAGTTTTAATTTCTGCTCGTCTAACTTTGCAGAAATTTAGGGAACGGGTATAGAAAAATTGCTCGCAGATTACGCAAAGAAGCGTGACAAAGGTTTCGATACGAGATCAGTTCAAGCTAAGAAGACCCAGGCGCCTCAAATGAGGGGAGCAGCTTAGCTATTTTTTAATTTAGTAAGCATTAAAAAAATTAATGTTTGTATTTTAAATGTATATAATTATAAATTATTTACTAGAAAAAGCCAAGGAACTTTGAATAACAAAAGAATTTTCAAAGTTTTGAGATATACTATCACGTACACACTTATACCGTCCATATAGTTGCACACCATTTTCAAAAATTACTTTTTTGTTGAATTTATACTTTATGGAGCCACGCGTCGATTATCGGTAATATTTTAAACAAACAATTCCGCATTACTTCAGAAACGCCTCAAATATTGTTGAAGGGTCGCAGTTCCAAGGTCCCAACGAGCAAACACTCATTTCAAAATCATAAGGTCGTAAAGCCACATGAGGAAAAAGGTCGTATTAAGTATTTCAGATTTGGTGGGGGGAAATCTAAGTTGTCTGCAAGCCGAGGGCCAAACAATAATACTTATCCCATGGGATGAAACTTTTTTTTTAATAACTTGGGGGAAAAAATGACTTCACAATAAGTGTATTTGGATATTATTTTGAATTTTCGAAAAGCTATTCAATTAAATTCCAAACTCGTTACAAAAAAATTATGGTTTTTATTTTTTAATTGAATAGATTTTGAAAAATAAAAAATAATATCCTAAATGAAAAATAATTTTTTTGCAAGTTATTAAAAAAATGAAGTTTTGTCCAATGCAAATCGTATTATTACTAATTATTAATTATTAATATTACTTGGCCCTCGGCTTCCAGACATCTTGCCAGCTGACGTCACAACGTGAATTACCTAATCCCACCTTGAAAAAAACAATGTACGACTTAAGCCACATAACATCGTCAACATTATGGACCAGGGTTGCACGGTTACGCGTAACTCAAACTTTTATACGTATAATACGTAT
>CAKNWW010270085.1:0-11462 GCA_932074435.1 Andricus kollari
TTGTGTTTCCGGACTATCGGATATTTGATAAAGCAGATTTGGTCCTAGCGGTTGACGCTGCGCCTGTGTGTAAATTGTAACGCTAAAGCTGGTCTGTGGCAAAAATGTGACCTGTGAAGCCGCGGATGAAGCTGCACCTCGCCAATAACGAAATAAACGGTTTGAATATGCTATTCCCTCCTTAATTACCTGGAAATTGTGATAAACTTACTTATAACTTATCAGCAAGTTTCGATCCTTCATTATCGTGGATATACGACTTTGTACAATGACGCTAAAATACCCTCAAAAGGGGTAATTTCGGACATGTGAGGTAAATTCGAACACCACTCAATTCCCTAAATTGATACGATAAATTACTCAAAACTGTTCCAAGAATCTGGAATCAGTTTAAGCCTTAATTGGTTTTAAATTCTGGTTAAGACCACCCACCTTAAGTAATTTAAACTATCAATTTAGCAATGTTCAAATTTACCCCACGTGTCCGAAATTACCCCATTTGACGGTAATCCGTTTTTTTGACTTTGTAAAAAAGAAATAAAAAGAGGTCACATTCACTTGCCACGGCTTGCTTTTTCCGAAATCGTGCCAAGAACTTTTGGCAATGAATCGATTATATGTGTACATTTTTGTATGTATAAGCGAAATACGCAACTTCTGAAGGGTCTCCACTAAAACGAGTATCGTCGATAACCATACTTGCAAAGGGGATTCAATTTCCAACATTTCCAACCAGACAAATATTTATCAACATTTTTCAAACATATATGTATTATGGTGCCCATTTAGAAACCCCCAAATTTATTATACCTTTTAGGAAAATAACTAAACACTCTTTTTTTATTTTTTAATATAATTTTTTTATTTTCAAGACATCTTATGTTTTGTAATGTTTAAAACATAGAAAAAAATAGGAGGCAACTATCTTATTTAAGAAATAATCTGATAGGATCAAAGTTTTAAAACCTTAAAAATGTCACATTTTTCATAGACTGAGAAAAAGATAGCTTGAATCAAAGAAATGTAGTACTGAATACGTCCAATAAAATATTTTTTTTATTGAAAGAAATTTGTCTTATAACAAGATTGAGTTTTTCATTTAAAAATAATCATTTCTTAAAACAAGAAAATGTTTTTTCGATCAAAAAAATATTTGACTGGACGTATTCAATACTACATTTCTTTAATTCAATTCATCTTTTTTCTTAGTGTACCGAAGTTCCTGAGGTTTTTGAAAATGTTGAGGTCTTTTTGCACTTACGAGAAAAAAGTGCTTTCATATTGTATTTTCCTTCAAAAGAATATTTGAGGACATGCTCAAAGCAACAACAAAGATTGTTTCTTTTTAATTTTTCTTTAAAACTATGAACTTTAAAGACTACATAATAAGAAGAAAAAATTTATTCTTTTATATCAAACATTTTTTGCTGTTACCTTTTTTATCTTAAGCCTCTTTATGGACACTATTCCACTTTTCTGAATAAAATGGCATTTTTCACCTTCCCTGTAAAATTGTGAACTTTAGAAACTACATTTTAATTTATCTCTAAAACTAGGAACTTTAGAGACTATATTATTCAAGAAAAAGATTTTATTTTTTTTGCATCGGACATTTTGTTCTGATACTTTTTTCATCTTAAACTCTTTTTATGAACACTACTTTTTTACGACCTATATTTCTTGTTTGTTTCAAGAAAAGAGGATTTCTTCCATTTTTCTCTTAACCAGTGAAATTAGGAGTTATGTTATTGGAGAAAAATATTTTACGTTTTTGCGGTCTACATTTTTGTTTTTACCTTTTTTATCCTAATTTCTTAAAAAATACAAAATATAGGGAAACATTTTTTGTTAGAAAAAGTATCATAGGGTCAAAGTTTTAGATGTTTAAAACTGACAGATTTGGAATACCAAAGTTCCTCAAGTTTTTTAAACTGACAAAAATGACAAATTTTTACTTTCATTAAAGAAAAAATAATTCCTTCAAGATTGTATTTATCTTTAAAAAATTATTATAGTAGTTCTTTAAAGCATTGCAAGAAATCGGTTCTTTTTAATTTCTCACCAAAACTACGAAATTTAGAAACATTATTTAAAAAAAAGATGTTCTTTTTTGCATGGGACATGTTTCACTGTTATGATTTTATCTTAAACCTTTTTTGTGGACCCCATTTTCCTTTTTTTGTGAAAAAGGGCATTTTTCACCCTTTTTCTAAAACTATAAACTTGAAAAAACCACATTATTAAACAAAAAAATTTAGCTTTTTTCGACCAGCATTTCTTGTTTTTACCTTCTCTATCGAATGAAATTTAATAGTGATATTATTTGACACAAATATTTTAGGTCTTTTGCGGTCGATATTTTTTGTTGTTACCTTTTTTATCTGAATTTTTTTTATGCACACGTTTAACTTTCTTCTGAAGAAAATGGATCTTCCCACATTTTCTTTAAAACTATGTACGCTAGAAGCTACAATATTAGGAAAAGAATTTTTTTAAACCGAAATTTTTGCTTCTTACCTTTCTTTACCATCAATCGTTATTATTAAAAATATTTTACTTTTTTTGTGAAAACAAAACATTTTTAATTTTTGTCTGAAGTGGTTCCTAGTTAGAAGGGTTTATGATAAAAATACAAGAGCCAGAAATTTCAGGCACAAAAAACTAAAATCTTTTTTACGAATAATTTGAGTTATAAAGTTCATAATATAAGAGAAAAATCCCTTTTTTCTTCGAAATAAAAATTCAATCTTTCTCAATAAAAAAGTAAGAACATAAAATGTCAGCCGTAAAAAACTTTAATATTTATCTACAATAAAGTGGTTTCTAAAGTTCATAGTTTTAGAAAAAAGGTGAAAAATCTTCTTTTCTTCGCAAGAAAGCGGAACAGTGTTTATAAAAAGGGATTAAGATAAAAAAGGTAAGAGCAAAAAATATCGTACGCAATAAAAACTAAAATGCTTAGTTCAGAGAAAAATTAAAAAGAAACAAACCGTTTTTTAAATGTTCAAGCATATCCTCAAAGACGTTTTAAATGCAAAATAAATTATGGAAGACATTTTTTTTATATAACAAAAATTTTAAAAACTTAAGCAACTTTGGTATTCCAATTCTACCCAATTGACCCTATCAGATTTGTTCTTAAAAAATGAATAATTACCTCCTATTCTTTCTTTTTATCAGTTTTACACATTACATAAATTTAAGCGTTTTGTGAAAAGTCAAAAATAATTATATGAAAAAATATAGATGTATTATTTTCTTAAAAATGTATAAATTTGGTAGCTAAGTCTTTTAGAAAAAAAATAAGTCTTTAAATGAGCACACTAAAATGCATTGATTGAAATTTTTGGTTCATTCTTAAAAGTGGCTATAAATAATTCGATGTGTCCAAATGATTTATCCGAGTGGCAAAATCTGAAAACTTAATTGCAAATTGTCATTTGAATTGTGAAGTGCAAAAAAGAGTTTATTTTCAAACAATTCAACAAAATCAATATTTCAGATTTCATCAAAAATGTTGTTATTGGTTTTCTTCTTTTGTATAGCAGAACTGTATGGTTCATCAACCCCCTCCTGCGAGATAGAACCTTGTCATTTGGACATCAACGTGTCCAAATAAAAAGGTTTTATCTCGGAGAAACCAAATGAAAAGGTTGCATCTCGGAGAAACCAATTGAAAAGGTTCCATCTCGGAGAAACCAAATGAAAAGGTTCCATCTCGGACAACCAAATGAAAAGGTTCCATCTCGGAGAAACCAAATGAAAAGGTGCTAACTCGTGAAGATAAAATGAAAAAATGCTAATTCGCGTGGCTAACTCACGAAGCTTCAATATCCCTTATAAACTATACTAAGAACAGCAACGCCCTCAACTCTATAACCCCTTTTTATTTGGTCTCCACGAATTAGCACCTTTTCATTTGGCTTCTCCAAGATGGCAGTTTTTAATTTGGACACGTCGACATGTCCAATTGTTGCAAAAATGATGGAGATTGGATCGCCTTCATGCAGCCTAAGCTATAGATCTTGCGTAAATAGAGCTGATTTTTTGCCGATTACAGACTTACTTCCTGAATAATTTTGAATTTTTATTTGCCATTCGAAAACCATCCCCAAGGCCTCCGACATATAGCACTGAGCCTCGTGTCCGGGGACGTAGGCCCGAGGACGGCCAGCCCTGAGGAGGCTAACGCAAGACATCGAGAAAAACGCTCTCGAGACCGAATTCTGACGCATTGTGCATCTAGCCAGCGCATGCGTAAAATTTTGCCATTATTTCTTCAATGATTGTATCAGTCATTCGACAGGAAATGAGATGCAAGTTTTAAAAAAAAATCGCGAATGAATGGCAAAAATCGTGATGTAGACATTAGGTGCCCATGTTGCATGGCAACATGGAATGTAAGTACCACCGTGGGGCAAAACAAATTTTTCGGGACAAATTGGTCTAGAGCTTACAATTTTGATCCGATTTGAGCAATTTCTAAAAATGAAGGCTGACTAAATTCTAAAAAGATTTGTAATCCACGATTTAAAATTTTTTTTATCTATTTTTCACCTAACAACAACGTTGACCAGTCAATAAGGATACTTCTTACGAATAATAACCAGCAGGTTACATTACATTTTTTGGTATCAACGAATTAATGAGTGAAAGTGCTACTTTAAGATAAAAAATACTTGAAGACTTTACTTTCAATTTTTTGTACCATTTTTTCAAGTACAAAGTAATTGTTAATGTTATAAACAAATTTAATAAGCAGAAGCATATCTCAGCCATTTCGGGATCTACAGAATTCGTTGCTGATAATAATTTTGAATTGACTAAATAAATTTTATAAATAAATACAAATTCTCGTTAATTTTCAATCGACCGACTTTGTTTTTTTTAACGGAATCAATTTTAAATTACTTGGCAAAATCATTCCTTTATGATACTGTATCAACCAACAATAATTTTTTATTTTATCAATAATTTTATAACGAAATTGACTGCCAGTGACTAAGAAAGGACCTCATTTATAAGCAGACTTTATCAGGCGACCACATTTGTTATTTACTTGAATAATTTTTAGAAACAAATACAGATTTTCGTCCATTTTTAATCGGCAGATTAATTTTTCTCAGCGGAATAAATTTTTAATTACTTGATATAATAGTTTCCTTATGATACTATATCAGCGAAGAATAATTGTTCATTATATAAACAGTTTATATAAACAAATTCACAACTTAACTACTTTTCAACAACTGGATGTTGTTTTTTTTACAAAATTAACTGCCAACGAATCAGAAAGGACCTTATTTATCAGGATACTTTGTCAGGCGGCAATATTTGTTATTTAATTAAATTAAGTTAATAATTAATTACAGATTTTCGTCAATTATCAACGGAAAAATTTAGTTTATTCCAGGGAATCAATTTTAAATTACTTAAAAAAAATCCTTCACTTGTACTAATTTTTAAGCGAACAATAATTGTTTATTTTATAAACAATTTGTGAAGAGTGCTGTACTGTTTTTTCAAACAATTTAAATGTTATTGACTATAGCGGTAAACTCTTTAAAAAAGACGAAATCGCAGATTGTTTGATAAATTTGTTTAAAAAATAAACAATTATTATTTGCTGATAAGGTACCATAAGGGAAGCACTATTCGTCAACAAATGGATGTTGTTTTGTTGTTACGAAATCGACTGTCATAAAATCAAAAAATACCTTATTCATCATGAGACTTTTTCAGGCGACAATATTTGTTATTTATTCAAATAAATTTTATAAATAAATACAGATTTTCGTCAATTTTCAACCACAAGATATCATTTTTTCAACAGAATTAACTCCAAATGACTTGGAAAACTCCTTCACATATAATACATTATCAAAGAACATAAGTTTTCATTTTATAAACAATCTTATAAACAAATTCACAACTGGACTACTTTTCGAGAAATTAATATACTTTTTTTACAAAATGGACTGCCAATCATTTAGAAAGGACCCTATTTGTTAGAAGAATTTGTCAAATGATATCATTTGTTAATTAATGAAATAAGTTTTATAAAAAAATATAAATTCTCGTCAATTTTTAACCAGCAGATTTGGTTTTTTCAACAGCTATAATTTTTTTTATAAGCAATTTTACTAAAAAATCCGTGATTTTATCATTTTAGCATTTCTTAAACAACAAAAAAACATTTCTTAAACGATCTTTTAATCTTTACTCTCTATTTGATTTTTTTATACAATTTATTCAAATAAATAACAATTGTCGCTTGATAAAGTCTCCTGATAAATAAGGTCCTTTCGGAGACATTGGCAGTCGATATTGTAAAAAAATTACATCAACTTGTTGACAAGCAGTCAAGTTGTGATTTTTTTATATACAATTGTTTACAAAATAAGCAATTATTGTTTTTCAATAAAGTATCATAAGGCAAAGATTTTTTCAAGTAATTTAAAATTGATTCGGAAAAAAACACAATCTTTTGATTCGAAATTGGCGAAAGTGTGTATTTGTTTATTAATTCATTTAAATGAAGAAAAAATATTATTGCCTAACAACGTCTTCTTATAAATAAGGTCCTTTTTGAGTCACAGGCAGTCAACTTCGTAACAAAAAACATTAATTTGTTGACAAGTTGTGAAATTGTGACTTTATTCATAAAATTGTTTTTGAAGTCAAAAATTACTGTTTAATGCTAAATGACAATAAGCAAAAGATTTTTCCAAGTAATTTAAAATTGATTCTGTTGAAAAAACGGAACCTGCTGATTTAAAATTGACGAAAAGCTGTAATATGAACAATCACTTTGGGTTTTCAAACAATGTTAACTAAGCATTATTTTCAAGTATATTCCAAATGAAAAATTGCAAAATAAAGTCTTAAAAAATGTATAATCTTGAAGTAGCTCTTCCACTCATTAATTGGATAATATAATAACAAACACATTTTTTAAATGTTATACACTGCTGGATATTATTGGTTTTCATAAAAACTCTTTGACATTTAGATAACTTTTATTTAAAAAAAAAAGTGCTCAAATCCGATAAAAATTATAAGTTCTAGAATAATTTACCCAGAAAAACTTTTTTTTCCTACTCTGATGGTACTAGAAAATAGCATGTCAGAGCATGAATCCAACTTTGCATAAACTGTAATACGGTTAGTCGCTGTAGAAAAATGTAATTTGTGTAATTATCCTCATAAGTTTTTATCAAGACGAAGTAAATACCCAAGAATATTACGTGTATCCTTTGTTTGTTGAAAAGAAATATTAAGTTTACAGTTATAATTCTTGTATGAGTGCTTTTCTTGAAGTTTACAACTTAAGTAGGCAATCTGGATAGAGATTTCAATCTCCTATTCTACTTATTGGTTTACTTCTTTTATTTATTTGAAATTTTATTTATAAGGATGTGAATCAGAATCAGTATTTATCTGACTGTAAAGACGAGATATTTATAAAGAAATAATCTTCCATAAAACAGAATTAATTGAAATAAACAATTATTAGTACGTCACGATTTTAACAATGTTATACACATGTGTAATTATAGTAATCTGCATGAAAAAATCTTGCTACGTTAATTAAATCGTTCAAAGGAAAACAATTTTCCGAGACGCTTTCAAGTTTTCCAGTTCAGCTCACAGAGAAATGGTTCGTTGGTTCCGGCAAAGTTTTGTTTAAAAATCAGGGTACATAACATTGATTGGATTCAACCCAGATTTACTGATTGCATTTAAATTATATACTATTTGAATCAGGTTTAGATTTTTTTGCATTTGTAGATGATTTAAATCGAAGTTTTAAGTGTAAAGGCTGAAATTACTTCTCTGAATAATCTGGCTTTTGTGAAATCCAATTTGCATCCATAGTACAGAAATGTCTATCATCAAATCCCTATAGAGAATTCACTGCAGATATTGAAATATTCATATACGTATATTTCATGAAACTGTAAATCAAGCACTGAAATTCTAATGATATAATAATTGTATTCAGAATCAAAACAATTGCTTTGCTAATCCATGAATCACAAATGACTAATTACGCGATAACCATTCAACAAACTGTTGAATTCTTCACCAAATACAGAAATACTCCACATTTTAAATAAATTAAAGAATCCACATGATGTATCAGATTGCCTATATTGTTATAACGAAAAGCACAATTAGATTTTTTTAAAGTTGAATTTTTAAATTGAGTTTTCGTAATTCAGTGTTCTGCATGAGGAATCTCATTTACCGATTATTATTATTAATGTTCATCAGAGACTTTGAATTCATTAATTATTCGAAATATTATTCATGTATTAATTAGGTACTAGAGCATGTCGTAGGTAGTAACAAGTAATGTTCTGAAACTAAAATAAAATTTATGTTTTTGTAATACATATGTTTTTGTAAATAAGCTGTAGATTTATGAGAAAAGCTTAATTTTTTATTATTAGCGTATCATTTTCACTAAATTTAAAAAATGCAAATATGAAAAATTGATGAAGTAAGAAACTTAAAATTCAACATGACGTGTTTTTTTATTTGATATGAACACCGAGAAAATTCTTTCCGTCAAATAACTAAAAACGCAGGGTATTCAAATCTTCAGTTTCCGCAAATCAACTTTTCCTCTCTGGAGGATTTTAAGTATACAATTTTTTATCACATTTCAATTAAAAAATCGGATGTTCTAGACTTCTGCAAAGTCAAAAAATAAATTTTCTGTATGCATAACCCAAGAAAAACAGTTTGTGCAAAAAAGTAAAAAAAAAGTATAATTCCAGAACTTCAAAACTATGTATTCATTGATATTCTCAAAAATTAGGCTAAAAACAAAAAAATGTTTCAGTACTCCAGAGTTTCAAAATGAAAAAATAGACATAAAAACGGCGTCTTATTGTTTAAAAATTCACACTAATAAGCTTTTAATGAATGTATATATTCCTTATTAATATTCTTCAAAATTACAGAAAAAAACACGATTTTATTATAAAGGAATTGAGAAAAAAATTGTAATTATACTTATAAGAATGGAAATATTACGAATAATGGTATTGTTTAACAACTGCAAAAAGATTTTTATTGAACAAAATTTTAAACATAACAAAGCTCTTTACTAAACGAAATTTATGTTTTGTCACACTTTTTTAACAGGATCGTTTCTTAAAAAAAAAAACGTTTTGATCATGCAATTTCAATTATAATTACGGTTCATTTTGTAAAGGAAAAGACTATACGATTTCACCATATCAAATTTACAAAAAAAAAGTCAATTAGTTGAAAAGTCTAGTTTTTTGTTTATAAAAAATTGGATGTCATGAAGTCATAAGGAATATTTTTCTATACAAACTGAGTCTACATTAATTAACATTGCATAATTAAAAAAAAAGTTATAAGGAACGGTAAGAAAAATGTTGGCATAGAATAAAAGTTAAATAAATTATAAAAGTAAATTAAATTTTAATCATTTACAAGAATCTTTTCCATGTTTAACAATTCCAGCTGTAGCTTATTTATGGTTTCCAGAAACAATAAGATATGGGACTTGAAACTAATGGAAATTGTCTGTATTTAAGATAATAAAAGCTTTGCAGAGTGAAAACCGAATTTTCAAAATTCCGTGATTTTTCCTTCACTAAATTTTCATTTTCCCTGACCACTAACATTCAAATACCAAAATTTTATTCTTGTAATATTTTTAACATAGGATCTTTCATAAACGGAATAAAATAATATTTTCTGACACAAATTTATAATTTTCAAATTTATTTATTTATTTAAAAGAATAAAAATGAGTTTTCTACCATAAAAGATTACTTTTTAACAAAATACTTAAATTTTCAACAAAATGATTAAATTTTCAACAAAATAATTTAATTTTCAACCTTAAAAGATGAATTCTCAACAAAAAAGTGTAATAGTTGATATTTCAACAAAAAAATATGAACTTGTCAACAAATAAAGATTTTTCAGTCATGAATGAAAAAAAAGTTCACCTCAATTGTTGAATCTTGAAGCCAAAAAACGAATTTTCTGTAGAAAAATTGAATTTTCAACCAGAAAATATGATTTTTTAGCAAACAAACTAATTTACTACTAAATAGTCAAAATTTTAATCAAAGAGATAAACATTCACTCAACAAAAAAAAATCAGTAAAGTAGTTCACCTTTTACTCACGTAGTTGAATTTTCAATTTAAAAAAATCAGTTCTCAACAAAATAGTTCAACTTTCAACCAACGAGATGAACTTTCATTTAAAAAAATGAATCTTTAACAAAAAAAAAATGATTTCTAAACAAAGTGGTTCAAACAAAACAGTAGAAACCTCAAGCAAAGAACATTAATTTTCAACCAAATTGTTGCATTTTTATGCAAAAAAGATGCAATGTTGTCTAAAATATTTGCATTTTTAAATTAAAAAGATCAATTTTCAAAAAAATAGTTGAATTTTCATCCAAAAAAGATTTCAGTTGTCTTTTCAACACCAAAATATGAATTTAAAAAAAAAGTAAATTTTCTATGGAATAGTGGAATTTTCGCCAAAAAAGTTGAATTTTCAACCAAGAAGGATGACTCTTTACCAAAACTGTAGAATTTTCAACCATACAAATACATTTTTATCCAAGAAACGTGCAATTTTTACTAAAATAGATGAATTTTTATATTGAAGACAAATTTTCAAAAGAATAGTAGAATTTCCATCCAAAAAGGATGACTTTTTAAAAAACTTGTTAAATTTTCAAACAAACAATTGCATTTTCATACAAAAAAGATAAAATTTCTACTCAAACAGATTTAATTCTAATTTAAGACTTTTTTTTTAAATAGTTGAATTTTCATCCAAAAAATACTTCAGTTGCCTTTTCAACACCAGAATATGAATTTTAAACAAAAAGAAAATTTTTTACCAAAATAATTAAATTTTCAACCCAAAAAGACAAATTTACAACTAAACAAAAGAACAAAAATATAAATAAAAGGAAAATAAATTACTGAAAAGAATATTATATCAAGGTTACCGTGAAACTTCATGTTAAAAATGATGTAATTTTTCCCTGGCTAATTTTTCATTTTCCCCGGCCAATTTTTCATTTTCCCCAACCCTTAATAATCAAAGACCAGAATCGTAATCTTGTAACATTTTTAACCTAGAACCTTTTATAAACGGAATAAAACAATTTTAAATTAAAATTGGAAAATTTCAAATCTATTTTGCTTGACAGTTGTTCAATTCCTGACTTTTCCCTGACCAATGAAATTCCCGGGCATTTTTTTTAAATCTTTGTTGGCTAGGTTCGTTTTTCACTCGCCAGGTTTCTTTGGGGCGTAAAGTTAAATTCATATTAAATTTCTGTACTATTACTGCGAGTTATTTGTTTCATTTGCGAATTTCCAAAAAATACCTACATGAATAAAAGACCTTCCGTAACAAATCGTAACAAAATCTCTCGGGGGGGGG